>JANHFO010004865.1:11980-23107 GCA_032468095.1 Pareas carinatus | reverse complement strand
GGAAGGAAGGAAGGAAGGAAGGAAGGAAGGAAGGAAGGAAGGAAGGAAGGAAGGAAGGAAGGAAGGAAGGAAGTTAGCTAGTTTACTGTATTAGTTCCTATATATCTTAGAATTCCTGGGAAATTGATACTGAAGAACATTACAAATGGATATTTTAAAGTGGGGTTTCCCAATCTTGGCCATTTTAAAGTGGGTGGACTCTAAGCCAGCTTAGCTGGCTGAGGAATTCTGAGAGTTGAAGTCCACCCGCCTTAAAATGGCCAAGATTATCAAAACATGCTTAATTCTAAATTTGCATTGTACCAGTGTGTGAGGTGAAATAGGCAAATGTATAGTGACATAATCCTTGCCTTAAATTTCATGGGAGGATCTCCTTCTGATCTGTTCCTAATCTTTCTTTTATGAGAATAATGACCAGATCCTCAGGCAAAGATTTTTTTTTCAACTTCCTGATTTTAGATTCTTAATGTTTTTGCTTTCTTTCCTGTTTACATATGGAATACTTACACTATTTCTCAACAACCAAGAGCCAAAAAGGCAAAATTGGAAAGATGGATATTCCAACACAATGACTCTTGTTCATTCAATTCATTAACCTGTGACTTGCTGTTTCATATTGAATAATTGGCTGAGTTTATCAAAACATGCTTAATTCTAAATTTTAATTTGAAATCTAAAATACTGGGTTTAAAAAACTACAAACACACCAAAGTATTGTATATGTGTGGTGTGAATGCAGTCTGTATTAAATATTTCTGACATATAACATATAACTTTTGTACTATTATTTGTTATGTGGTTTTATTTGGCTGTACACTGCCCTGAGTCTGCCAGGAGAAGGGCGGTATATAAATATAGTAAAATTAAATTTAAAAAATTAAATATATGGAAAGAAATCAGGTTTAATCCTTGCATGAACCATAATTGGTTACATTTTCTGGAAGCTGGATAAGTTTGGTGAGTTAAGATCACAATCAGTAACACTTAAAATTTAGAGATTTGCAACTTTAGGATTTGATTTGAATTTTTCCTAAATCCCTCAGTTTCCTGGTGGAAAGTATACCATGTAAACTTTACATGGTAAACTACCCTTGTAAAGGAAATTCTTGTGAATTCTGGTAACATTCAAATGTTTGTAAACATTCTTCAAATTAGAATATTGCAGGTTAATGTCTTAACACCACTGTTCTTAATACATGCAAGTGAATTTATTAACTTCTTCTATACTTTCTGATTTGCCAAACATGCCGAGCATTGTTTTTCGAGCAGGGGGAATGGAGGGGAAAGTATAACAGGATGATAATATAAAAACTGCATATTTAAGAACAAATCTGTTTTCCCCAGGGTAAATCTACTTTGCTCAAACCATTTGAATACTATTTTTTCTGATCATTCACATGACAAACATAGCTTTAGGATAAAGAAAGAAACAAGAAATGTTATTTGATTTCTTCACTGTCAGTTAATGGACATTATTAATTTGGATTTTTTCCCATTAACTGGCATTGTTCATAGTGTCTAATAAAGGGAGGTACTTGTTTCCTAGCTTTGCTCAGATTATTTTCTATTTTATATGATCCTCAGTTTAGCTTTTCCAGTCAAGTTTAGAATAGATAATTATCTTAAGTTGATTTTAGTTTTTGCATTTTTCTACCTTCTTGTTTAATTTTAGTAATTTTTGCATCAGTGTGCCTAAATAATTTTTTTTTACAAAACCAGATATAGATATTTCTCAAAATATGTGTGTTTTTAAATGATTCTCCCAAATGTATTCTTATGCTTCCTTTTACCAATAGTACCGCAATTTCCTTACATAGACATTTGGAGAGTGTCCCACTGTGCATTGGATAGTAGTATTTCTCTTCATACAGAGCGAGAGTTGAAATACAATCCCCCATCTCTACTCTGTAGAAGGCAACATTATCTGCATTAAAAAGATTCTAAGTTTGGTTTTTGACATCTGAAGCTAAAAAAGGTCAATTCATGAAAATGCCCTTTGCTTAGAGTCCAATATCATCAATTAAAATTAATTTTTATTATATTTGACTAAATGAGTCCTGCCCTGGAATAAGTCAATTCTTATCTGTGGCCAATGTTAACTATCTTCACATAACCTCCTTGACTTTCTGTAACTCAGGGACAGATAGCTAAGAGAGGTATAAAGAGTTATATCTGTCTTATTTCTAATCAAAAATAATAACTTTCTCAGAGTTTTAGGAGGAAGAAAATAGATTGGTCCATATGTTGAGACACTGTCTCACCCCAGTGAGTTGGAACTGGCCCACTGGTGTGGATTCCCAGTGGGGTTTGCTCTATGCTGGGGATAGCTGTCAGAATAGAGAGAAGACCCACTCCCATGTTGCTCGTCCTCTTGATTTTTTGTTTCTATTTAAACCTTGTTAATTGCAACCATTTTATATTATCTTTTTATCATTTTGCAAGTTGCCTAGGATCTCTTCAATAGAGATTGGCAGCATATAAATTTAATAAGTAAAATATGTGTGCCATCAACATGGGTAAAACATATGCCTCTCCTTTGTTTCATTATTCACATCCTCTGCTCCTATTTTTCTGCATTTTAAAGGAACATGGTATACTCATGATAAAAATAATAAAATCATCTTAATTCCAAGCCATCATTATTCAACTACTTTAACTTACCAACCACAGAACCTACCAGTTCTGAGTTGCAGACTGGAAGCTTATCTACAGTACATTTGAACGCGAGCTTCTGCAAATGGAGGATTTTTATCATGGAATATAAGTCAAATATTGTAGAAGCCTCTATCATGCCAATAAATTTACAAAAGGAGGCTGAATAAAACCTTATGCAACTGGTGGTTACATACGCTAGAATGGAATATATTTTGCAATGATTATGGTCCCTGTGCATTTTGCTGGATTATATATAAAGTTACTAAACCACACATTTTCATATGGTTTTTCAAATAGGACATGATTTTGGAGGATTATATGATTTGTTTTCACCAAAACGTTCTGCAGCTACAGTTGCTATATCCAGTAAATTTGGACAAAACGCTGGTTTCATATTCTTAGTCTTGCTATAAGAGGTCTGAGTGCAATTAAAGAAACATTGCATTTCAAACAGATTGGGAATTGTAATTTGCAGGAAGTGGGGTTGTCTGGCTTTGTTTCAAACAAAGAATCCCTATACTCTAATTATTTAGGCAAGCCCCAAAGTGTTTCTGTTTTGAGATTTGTTGAGATCATACCATGATTCAAAACTATTTATTTATATTTTCCATGTGGAATTATTTGGAAAGGCATGGTTTTGTAATCTCTGCCTTTTTACAGTCTTTTAAGACTTTTATTAGATAATATAGCAAGATAAATTCTTCTAATTTTTGGTGCTTGTCATTTATATGTAGAAACATCTTATATCAACATATTACTTGTACATGGAATTTATCCCTGCCTCATTATGAGTTTCTGTATAGGCAATCTTCTATCAGGAAATCTTAAATGACTGCTTCATAACTCATATTTTCCTTCTTTTCATTATTGTATGGAATTATTATTTGTTACAGGACTCAATTTGAATGGATAACTGAAATTACCATTCACTTAAAATGATTTAATAACTATGCTTTGTAATACAATTTAGAATTTGAATTTATTTACCAAGTGTGTCTGGACACACAAGGAATTTGTCTCCAGACCGCCAGACCTCATGCTCTATACTTACATACAGGCTATAATTGACAAACTATGATGACAGTCATAAGACACATTCATAATCATAAAGTACATTCATTATGATAACCATGCATTGTAATATAATTTGGAATTTTGTAATTCTTATGATATGCAGAGATGAAAAATTTGTTTCACCGTCAGTTTCACAGGTATCTGATCTCTCCTGTTCTCACATCAATCTATGAAATTAGTTAAGTGCATCCAGCATGAAAACTATGAAGTTAGTTAAACACTTCGACAAAAGAGTGCAAAAAGCCACATTATTTTTTAATATATATTTTCACAGAGCATGCCTGCATGCATTTTCTCCTGAATTTCAAACTGAGTACATATGTTATATGAATCCTGGATCTTTTCTTTTTAGCAGGAATTGTACTGTTCAATTCAGAGAAGTGCAAAACCAAAAGAAAAGTTCAACCCAAAGCACACCAAAAAAACCTTCACTTTGTATAATAATATTTACCTGATACAGGTAGTTCTTGACTTCTAACTGGTTGCTTAGCAACTGTGTGAAGTTACAACAAAAGGTACATATGTTTCAAAGTTATGGCAGCTGCAGTGCTGCCATCTTTATGACTGACCGCAGCAATGCCGTAGTGCCACACCTGTCCACTCTCCCTGCTAGGCCCCTACAGACCTTGTGCCAGCTTCTCACCCCACTCACATCACTAATCATGCCAGTCTGCCCCTTGGTGTCTTTGGGCCTCTTGTCTTCACACCAGAAGCAGGTACCATTTTCTGAGTAGCAATGAAATAGCAACCTAATCACTCACACGTGGCTTTCTTACCATCCTTTCTCTCCCAGTAATAGTTTTCCCTACCATAGCAGTTCTCCCCATTCTCGCCCTAGCCTTTGTCTGTCTCCCCCTGTTTATCCCCCTGTTTGCACTACTTAGGACCCAGGTTCTACCTATCTGCAGTTGCCAGAGACTTTTCTCCACTCTCCAAGGAGCTCCAGGCTCAAAGGAAATAAAAAATCCACCAAAGTCTACTGGGGTGGGGTGGGGTTGGGGGGAAGAAGGGCATTAAAAAAGAGGAAGAAGGCTTCTTTCTGAAGCATGCACATATGCACACAAATACACATGTCTCAAACAATCCTTCTTGCAGGGAGATGTGTGAGTGTATATGTGTATGTCATCTCCCCCAAAAAGGCTCACTCTTCTCCTTCCAATGGTCATGGCACCAATTCAAGTCAATTTTATTAACAATTCCCAAATTATTTAATTTGATAAGCAAGACTCATAATAAGATAAAACCTGAAGAAGAGACACAGCTGCAAAATGCATATTCATATTAAAAAAGGGCAGAGATACAAGTAATCTTCATTTAGTGATTGCAGTTAGATTGCAGCAACTTGTTATTAAGCAAAGTGGTTGCTAAGTGAAAAATCATATGACTACAACTGCATTTGCAATTTTATTTCAACTTTCCTTTGCTTTACTATGTCATAAGTATATAATCCTATACACCCAAGTGAGCCTAAACATAGAGCATAGAATAACAGAGTTGTAAGGGACCTTGAAGGTCTTCTAGCTCAACCCTCTGTTCGAGCAGGAGACCCTATACCATTTCAGACAAAGAGCTGTCCAATCTCTTCTTAAAAGCCTCCAGCGACTTCTGAAGACAAGGCATTTCACTGATCAATTGTTCTCACCATTATGCAATTTCTTAGTTTTAGGTTGCTTCTCTCCTTGATTAGTTTCCATCCATTGTTTTTTGTCTTGCCTTCTTGTGCTTTGGAAAATAGGTAGACACCTGCCCCTCATCTCTATGGTAGCCTCTCAAATAGTGGAACGCCCCTACTCCTTTTTCACTAGACTAGACATAACTAATTCCTGTAATCATTTTTCATAAGTTTTAGCCGCTAATCATTCTTGTTGCTTTTCTTTGCACTCTTTGAAACACTTTCCGGTGCTTCAACGTCTTATTTATATTGTGGCGACCAAAATTGGATGCAGTATTTCAAGTGTAGTCTCGCTAAGGCTTTGTAAAGCGGTACTAAAACGTCCCATGATCTTGATTCTGTCTTTATTCAAACAGTGACGAAGGTTTCTGGAAGTTAACTCATGAGGAAGCTAAGGAAAAGGGCAAATCTTCCAGCTCTTTTTCCCTACACCCTGTTTTTTGGAATGCTCACTCCAGAGCTGGGATAATTAGCAAGAAAGAATCAATGTTTTTATTTACATTCATTGGAGAGGAAGGGATTATAAGAAGCTAAGCAGGCACACAACGGGGAATACACATAGAAAGAAATGCACTAGTGCTGGCTGCTTGCCTAGTGCTCTTGCAGCTGTGAACCACTAAAAGCAGAAGAGGCAAAAAAACCCTCTAATCTTCAGTGTGAAATTTATTAAGGTCTTGACAATATCAGGCAGCAATTGTGAGCAGTCAGAGGGTTCTAATTAATTAATTAAAGTCATAGAGCCGAGCTTGTTAACTTGCAGATAGCACTTTTTAGGGACCTGCTGCACAATGAAGAAAAGCAGCTCAAGAAGAGATAGCTTGTTTGGGTAATCCACTCCATTCCACTGCAAAGAGGGGGTGGTGGTGGAGAAAAAACAGATCTGGCATAAAGTAATTCATACTAACTTATTATAATGGAAAACACCAGCAGAGGGTTGCTGCAAAAAAAATGAGGGCATTGGTTACAAAGTTACTTTTTCATCTTCGTTGCAACCACAAATGGTTACTCTCTGAATTAATTTCTACATTAGGAGTATTTGCATAAGCTAACAAAAATCTGTGTCTAAACTTTATTCTAGAATCAGAAAAAGATCCTCCTGGAGCTAGGAATATCTGTGTGAGGGGTCAGAAATATCATTCTGGCGAATATGACTTGGTGATTAAAGCACAACCCCTTTTCACTATGGATTACATATATTCTATGCAAGGAAAAGGGGTGGATCTTCAATTTGGCCACACAATTTCATTTCCTGTCATCATAATAAAAGATGTAGGCTTTGTAAAATGATATTTTACAGAAAAAAGAATCTTGTGATAGTAATAGGTTTTAATAGGTTTTAGTGTGTTATTTTTATCGGAAGACTCCACAAAGCAAAAAGATGAATTGGGAAGAAGAGAGACACCTAATCTCATTAAACTGAAACTGTTATTGTCTGGCAGAACTGCAGATCCAGATAAATATAGACTTTGAAACAGTTTACAATTCATTTGGATGTAAACAGACAGGTTGCCCTGTGATTGTTAAGACAGGATGCGTGTTCAGATACCAAACAAAATCTTGAATACCTCTTATAATACATCAGTTAAAATTCTGAACAGTAAGTAATCTTGTTAATTCATGAGGTAAGTAAGGCATTGGTTTTGTGTTCTAATTTAAAAATACATTTATGTATTATTAGCCTAAATATATAATTATTCCTTTAGTTCTATATTCATGTTTGGAATTTTATTTATTTAAATCATTACCAGTTCAGTAATTTCACAATCAAGAGTTGATGTATTAAAATTATGTTACACCCTTTTTGTTGGAAACTGAATCCTGATTTAGAAACTTCTATTAAGTGATTATGATTTGTTCTTTCCAAGAATAGATTGCAGTTTTGTGCCCTTAATATATGAAAGAGGAAATTGTGGTTTAGACCATACTTTTCAGTTTACTGATTATATCTCTTAACATCTGTTTTCAGAATCAGTGTAGCACTTGATGGTTAGAACAGAGAATTGTTTTCACCATATCAATGATAGCTTCATCCACCACACTGATAGTAATAATTTGAAAAAAAAAGGCTGCTAATGATTGGAACTTAGTGTTCTCAAGTATATGAATAATTAAAGTAGGGAATACTGAACACATTGAAGTTTTGGTTGTCTCAAAGTAAAATTTCAAATCTATATTTTACCATTCAGGTCAACGTTCCGAGGCTTCTCGTCTATTCAACTCATTCTTTAAAAGTAAAATGCTCTGTTTGGGGGAATCCTTTATTAAATGGTCATAATGCAGAACCATTGATTCTCCAAAAAGGGTATTTTTGAGAAACTCAGCTGAAAATTATCCCTACCAGAAATTGATATATCAGTTGGAGGAAACTGGAAGCGGAATGAGTACATAAAATAATGTAAGTTAACTTTCCAAATCAGATGAAAGAAAATATATTTTCTTTCCCATTTCCTTTTAGCAATTTTAGCATTTATATAGGCACACTGTCAGGGGATGTGACTAACTAGAGTACACAAATATACCATACACATATATACCATACACTAGTCTGTTCATGTAGCTGTAGGTATATTTATCAGACACTGTTCAATCAGTGTCAACATAGATATGTTGCATAATAAAGCAAGAAATGCTAGCCATGATTGGGATAGCTAACACTGCAGTTAACAAGTCATTATTTTTACTTAGTTTTTATTACCTTTAGATTTGGTTAACTATTGTTCAAAAAAGTTGATTAAAAGGTGCCATTCATCTTTTTATTTGTGAATTGATTTTTCTGTTTATTTTATGACTACTTGTACTTTAGAACATGAGCCCTAAAGTGTTGGTTATGCTGTGGATTATGAATCAAACTAGACAATATAAGAGTTGCAAGAGATAATTCTAGCAGTCATCTCTCAAGAGATGTTATTCAGGTTGGGATTTTCTTCATGATACAATAGTGTAGCTATACTGTACATTTATTTATTACAATTATTTTCATGTCGTTTACTCAAATCACTCTAGACAGCTTATTATAGTTATATTAAAAATCATGCATTGTTCATATCATGAGATTTACCTTCAAAACAGCTATCAATGTTTATTATCCTGACTCAAAGTGTAAGGCAACTGGTTTAATCTTATTATTTCAAACACTGTCCGTGAGACTTTTATTTCATCCAAAAATTTAAATTTGCCTGGATACTCTTGATACAATATCCTGGCTCTTTTTCTAAGATTTACAACTGCAAGGTTTTGGCTAGGACATACAGTATATTTCTTTAGAGTTTATGTTTCCTCATTATTTAGGAGTTCTATTGATGGCAATAGATTTATATACAGTTGAATGTAAAAGTTTAGGCACCCCTGATCAAACTGAATTCCCCAAGTGAACACAAGCTGACACAACCTCTACATTGTACAAAATTAAATATGACATCTTTCTGCAGATGTGAATGCATACTTACTATTTATGGGCAATTGTTCACAGATTCAAAATATGAAAACTATGAATCTGGCAAGTGCAGAAGTTGGATTTTCCTTCCATTTATTCATCTCTGTCTCTAATGTTGTTAATGCACAAAAATATGATTGACTCATTAGTCTACAATTAACCAGGTGAAGACAATTCCACAAATAACCTTTCATGCTGTGATTGTTCTGTCTGCTTTCAACAATCATGGATTCCTCTAAGCATCTTCCTAAACATTTGAAAATGAAGATAATCCACTCTTACAGTGTAACAAAGAAGAATAAGTACTTGTTTATGTTTGTTTTTGTGGTATGGATTCTGAAGAAGGAATGGATGGCAAAAGCTAAATAAACAAAATTAAGTTAGATTTATTGATTCATTCTGCATATTTACATAGGAAAATTCCTTTTCAAATCAGCTACAATGAGTGCAAGCAGTGGAAAAAAGTCAGACATGGTGAAATTTGTTGGGCAAATTATATAGCTGTTCAGCCTGTCACATATACACCCTCCTCCTGGAGGGTGCATAAATGCATAGCTTAGGCATCAGGACTCCTGGTGGTGCCGTGGTTAGAATGCAGTATTGCAAGCTCACTCTGGTCATAGCCTGGAGTTCGATCCTGATGGACTCAGGGTTGACTCAGCCTTCTATTCTTCCAAGGTTAGTAAAATGATGACCCAGATTGTTGGGGGCAATATATTGATATTGTAAACTGCTCAGAGAGTGCTGTAAGGCACTATGGAGAGGTACTGTATTTAAGTCTAAGTGTTACTGCTATCAGTAAGGGAAGATCACATATTAGCAAGAATTGACTACATTATGAAGTGTGTAGCTAATTGAGGGAAATGCAGGAAATAACGACCTAATAGGGGTGAGAGCAGGAAGCTTCTTGCCAATGGGCTCATGTAAAGAGTGACTTTATGAAGAAAACAAGGAAGAGACTTTTTTTGATTAAGCAAGATTTAGTGTTATAATTAAAGATGTAGTTCATTCACAGTACATTCAGAATTGTGAAAATCAAGGCAAGATCTAGAAGATCAAGACCAAGTGAAACCTCTGCTACATTCTGAATGCTAGTCAGATCTGCAAAGGTTCAATAAATGAAGGCAGACTGCTGAAAAGTCTAGTTAATCCTGGAATAATTGTCCACCATACAGAATTATTTATACAGTGTCATCTGCATAAAGGTTGTCAGGAAGAAACCTTTTCTTTGACCTCATCACAAATGTCATTATCTCATATTCAAAAGAAACCTTGATAAGCTTGTGAAGTTTTGGACTAAAGAAACAAAAAATGAATTGTTCAGCCAAAACTACCCACTAGAATAATGCTGAGTTTGAAGTATGGTGGTGACTCAATTAGACTTTTTTGTTGTGAGGCAGCTGGTATCACAAGAAAAATTATGTAGGTAGAAGGGAGAAGAGTTTCAACTAAATATCACCAAATCCCATAAGCTATTACCCCACATTCAGTGAAACAATTGAAAGAAGTTGGCTATTTTAGGAAGACAATGATCTGAAACATATCTCCAAATCTCCCATGAAGCATTTAGAGAAAAGAAGGTAAAGGTTTTGGAATAGTAGTCACACTTGTCAAACTTAAATATAATTTAAAATCTGTTTGAAGATCTACATCATGTGGTGCATGCAAGACGTTTTAAGAATATTTTTGAACTGGAAGAGTTCTGCAAAGAAAAGTGAGAAAAAAATCCAAAAGTAGGAATAGGAAGAAGTCTTAGACAGCTATAGGAAACATTTGGAAGCTGTTATTTCTGTTAAAGGAGGTGCTAAAAACATTACTGATGAAAAGGATGTCCAAACTTGTAATAATCGCCATTACTTATTTTGAATTTATTAACAACTGTGCATAAATTGTGAACATGCATGAATTTTTTTTAGCATAATATTGATATTATGAACAGGTTATGTCAGATTCTGTTCACTTAGGGATTAATTGAAATGTACAATTTGTCCAGAAACATTTAAACTTCTGCATGCAACTATACTAATGTAACTGACTGAATCAATCCCTGGGCCTACCTAAACATGAGAAATCCCAAACTGATTTGATTCTGAATGTCGGATTTTTGTACTATAATAGCATCAATAAAATCAAAATTGTATGTTTTCCTTATCACACATAGTTTAATACAGATAGGTCTTCTGTATTCATATTTAAATTCATACAATTCAGTATGATATTTTTGTTGTGTCCGGGGGGAGGGCTTTGCCCAGCGCGGGAAATGCCAGCCCCCCGATTGGCAGCCTGCCACCCC
>JANHFO010004864.1:89858-109402 GCA_032468095.1 Pareas carinatus | reverse complement strand
ACTGCTGAACTTTTGATGGCTAATGGCAGATGGCAGTCAGCAGAAATAGCCTGCAGTGCTGCTTTTAACCACTGCATTAGACTGGCTCCTATTATTTATTTACTACTGCTTGCATTTGGCAATTCTAATTATCTGCATTTTGTTTTACAATGATATATTTGTTTTATATGTATAATGCCCTATAAGTATATGTAAAGGACAGATAAAATATTTTGAAATAAAAACGACCACAAAATATGGCTAATGTTTCTGCCAAAATAGTTTAAGACCTTCATCATGCTAATACCTTACACTATTAGTTCTTACATAGATGGGCATCCACGCTTATGTTTACTGTAGTTCATTCTGAATAATAACTGTTTCTGCATCTATGATGTTTCATATATAGATATTTAAGTTCTCTGTTGGTTTGATGGATCTATGCCTCAGGAATTACATCACAGGATCACAGAGTTGGAAATGGTCTCAGAGGTCATCAGGTTCAATCCTACTTGGTGCAAGATGGTTACAGCATTTCAATTTTTGTTTAAAAGAGCTCTCATGGGGAACATATCACTTCATGAGAGAATCTGTTCCATGGGAGATTGATTATTCATTGGACTGCTAAAGAGAATTAAGTACACATTTTCTTCAAACAACAACTGAGCCATAATAGAGGTTTGCTACTGATTCATTTGCTGGCTTCAATGATAGAGACCATTTCAGTATTGGTAGTCCATTTTTAGTGACCACTTAGGGCCAGCAACATGGTTGTTAAATGAAGCAGTTACTAAGTGCAACTGTGCTTATAATCTTACTTTAGCTTTCCTTTGCTTTATAGACTGGTAAAGGTTGTAAATGCAAGTATCGGACATAACATTATTTTTTCATTATGGTTGTAACTGTGACCAGTTACAACAATGAGACAGTTGCTAAAGAAGGACTCCCAGTATAGTTAAAAAGCTTGGCTCATTTTTCAAGTTATAAATCTTTCCTATCCTGTGCGACCAGTCTAGGTGAGTCCAAAAATTACTCATCATTGTTATACTACTATGAGTAACAACTAGAAAGATGCACATCAGCTTTGCATCTGTGAAATATTTTAGCCCTTCCAAATACAAAATAATGTATATTAATTATCTTAATTGTGATTTTGTAAACCTGTTAGTTTCTTAAATAGTCTTAAAGATTTTATCAGTTCTTACAAAGAACAGTTTGCAGGAAAAAAGGTTCCTCTTGATATTCTATGTACTGTTATTAAGACTTAAACAATGGTTCCCTCTTATTCCTCATATAAAAATCTAAAGCTTAATAGGACATAAGCACTACTTTGAACAATGAAGTTCTTTCTTGTGTTTTAGCAACAATGTTTGGCTGGATTGTCAAAAGGATTCTAAAAATAAACTAAGAAAGAGCATTCCAGTTGTCACATTACCAGATTGCCATTTAGTGAAGTCAACTAGGGCTGACCTCTTACCACATCAGAACAATGATCCAGAAGAAATTTCAAGACCAAAATAGGACAGACAACTCGGTTTACTTTACTATCTGATTTTAGGTGCAGAACAGGCATCGCCAAAGCAAGAGGAGGAAGCTGAACCCTATTAAAAAAATAAACTCTTGAGCAAAGCAAAACGACAACAATAAAAACTGGGTATGTATTTTAAATGACAAAAGAATATAAAACATTTTTCATGCGCAATAACTTTTGGAAAGACGCAGCAAGGCCGATGGGTAGTCTCTGAAGCACATTTGAAAGCACAACGGAGAATTTGTGACTGAATCCCACATTTCAAATGATTTTCCTTTCAATTATTATAAACTTTTCTCCCTCAAATATTGCCATGGTTTTAGATTCAACTGAAAATGGTAGCAAATGTAGAGTAAGGGAATCCGTCTTATCTATAAATATATCTGCTCAATTATCTGCTCAACTTTTTTTTTAGCATCATAATGAAATCTATGTATTTCATTTCTTTAAAAACTCTCACTCAAGCATCTATTTTTGGACCAAATCAAAATAACAACAGCTTCAATTAATATTTCTCCTTGATGATTATGCAGACATTTGTCACTTAGCTACTTAGGGAAGCATACATGTCCTTTCATAACTTGTAGTGTTGAAACTTTTCATAGGGCACTATTTGCAAATGCGCAGAGTGCAAGTTGGTGGCTTTATCCCCCCTAGACTGCATGGGCTCACACTGTAATCGGTCTAGGGTATTAATTGCTTTTGCAATTGATTTAGCGAACAGGAATGGGGTTTCCTTTGCATAATATATTAAGTTTTGCTATTTTGTTAAAGAGTACAGGAAAACGTCATAATATCATCCAGCAGATTCTAGGAACAGAAAGATTCAGGAAATAAGGTTGTTTGGCCTCCTCTAATGCACCAACTTGATTATCAGGGGTTAATGTCTTCCTGCTGAGTATTTCATGGTGCATCATATGCATGTCGTGTCATGTTTAGTTGAACACTAGCAGCAAAAAGGAACAGCGGCAATGTTACACCCATAAATCAATGCTACAAACAAGTTCTGAATTGTTTCTTTCACAATGGCCAAGGGAAAGCTAACAATATGTTTTATTGTAGTATAGAAGTCATAGGACACTTGTTCATGATAAGAGAGATAATACTTCTGATTTGAGGGTGGAGAAGCACACCATCACATGTTGACATGGAAACCATCGAGCACAGAAAAGCCAGAGTTATAGTGTTAAGAGCTGCAGTGGTGCAGTGGTTTCTACTTGTACTGCATTCTACTTCTGTTAACAGTCGGCTGCCAGTAAGTTCAGCAGTTTGAGTGCCACTAGCTCAGGGTTAACTCAGCCTTCCATCCTTCCGAGGTCGGTCAAATGAGGACCCAGATTGTTGGGGGCAATATGCTGATTTCTGTAAACCGCTTAGAGAGGGCTATAAAGCACTGTGAAGCAGTATATAAGTCTAACTGCTATTGCTATTGTATGGAAATCTTCTAACAAACCAAAGTATGAAAAACGTGTGCTCAAATAAGGATCTCTATATTTCAGCACCATCTTGCATTTATGGTGAGAGATAAGAGCATGTGAGCTTCCATTTGGATTACTGAAAAGTGAGGACAATTGTGGTAAAACTACATCTAAACTGGCCCATCAATATTTTTGATATAAGGATTATAGGCTAATGGCACCCATTGTCTCTTTGTTTTGCCTTTTCACTAAAATATTCCAGTTTTAAAAGTTAAGCATAATACTATAACTATATGGCACATATTTCCTTGCCTTATCTTGCAATCGTGTCTGTCTGTCTGTCGGTCTATCCATCTATATCCACCCAACATCTATCTTATTTAGAAAAACCCTCTCCCTCACAGAGGGGGGTTGGTGGTATGCAAATAAATATTAAAAGCATAAAAACAATATATAAAATTTAAAATTAAAAGGGGCAAGCAACATTTAAAATTAATGAAAAAGTGGGGGACTTTCAGGGTGCTAACCAGCTCCATTAGCCTAACTAATGAGAAGATTCATAATCTTAGAAAATTGTACTTTCCTAGTTATTTTCTGTAAATACATTAAAATTTGAATTCATTGTCAATAGGTCAACAGCATACATACTACTCCTTCTCCATCTTCAAGTAAAAACTGGATGCGTGTTACTTTTACCTATCATTGGTGACTCTATAAAACTCCATGCATTGGTCTGTGGAATATATGATTGCAGGACTCCAGCAGCTCGGCCAGCTTCATTCACGCCTCCAAACACATAGATCTTTCCACCACAAACAGTTGCAGCTGCAGAATGCACTGCCTTTGGCAAAGGAGCAACTGTCTCCCACTGATTGGTGATGGTGTCATACCTAGAAGGAAGACAGATGAATAAACCTAGATGCTTGAGAGATGAATCTTCTCCTATCAAGAAAACATCTTCATAAATGTATTTTCTAGTCTCATTAATAATACATCCAGTTGACAATTACCATATTTTCCCAAAACAAAGCTGACTCTGAATGATCATCTCAACAAAAAAGGGAGATATATGTAGATGTAGTTTAGTTAAGTTTATACTTTATTGTCATTGCACCTCGTACAACAAAATTAAATACCATCTTCAGTGTACATATACATAGAAAGCTATAAGAATAAAACAAAAACACACATCCTTCACATTCTATACAAATACATTGAAAACCCCTGATATTGCACTAATATTGCACTATGTAGTAGAATTCAATATGTTTACTGCTCTGGGATAAAAGTTGTTTTTCAGCCTGTTTGTTCTTGTTTTATTATCCCCTATCGTCTGCCAGATGGTAATAGTTCAAAAAAAGGGTGTCCAGGATGAGATGGATCTTTAAGAATGTTTTGAACCTTCTTAAGGCAGCGGGAGCTATAAAACTCTTCCAGAGAGGGGAGAAGGCAACCGATGATCCTCTGAGCAATGAGGTTGACCTTCTGGAGCGCTGTCCTGTCTGCCCCTGTGCAATTGGCAAACCATACACAGGTGCAGTACATTAAAATACTCTCCAGGATGCAGCGGTAGAAGGTCACCAGCGGTTTTTCATTCCGTTGTTGTTTCCTGAGAAGTCTCGGGTAGTATAATCTCTGCTGGGCCCTTTTAACCAATGCTGCAATGTGAGCGCCCCAGGTCAGGTCCTCTTTTATACTAACACCAGAAACTCAAAACTGGCCACTGGTTCCACTCGGTCTCCATTGATTGTGTGTGTGTGTGTGTGTGTGTGTGAGAGAGAGAGAGAGAGAGAGAGAGAATTTTTGTGTATTCCCCAACTACTTGATTCTGTCAGCTTAATATTTTTAACATCAGCTGAATCTTATTCTTGAGATTAGATTCCCTAAATCCCAAAATAAATGTCTGTACTTCACACCAATAAATGAACATATGAAAGGATAAAACCACTCACAACTGAATTAAGTAGTACAAATTGCCTAAAAATAAAGTATCCATTTTGCAAAATTAACTATTCCCATCTGTGTATACCAATGGTTTTCTTCCTGATGTACAATTCCCTCACATATAATAGAAATCCTATAAAAGAACACATTCCCACCCTCTTTCTAGCAGAAACTAAAAAAAAACCCCAACACCTCCTGGAATCCTTTGCGATTGGAAAGTAATGAGATAAAGGAAAGAAGTAAAGTACAGAGAGATAAGCTCTGTTTAGATGTATTCAAAAGGGTTAAATTCACTAGGCAGTCCCAAGCAACAGCCAATTAACCAATGGATCCAGGATATGCGACAGGCAGACCCATATTCATTTGCATCTCATATCAATTCCTTTCTTTTCAATACCTTCCTCTGTTGTTATCAATAAGTCCTTCTACCATTTTAAGGCAGCCAGTGATAGAGTGAGCTAGCAAATGAACAGAAGAGGAAAATGAAACTTATTCTCTACATATGCCTCTCAAATCTAATTATATCTTTGACTAAAATAATCCAGGATTCCTTTGTCAAGATGCCTCCTATTAATTAACTTCAGTTAATTAGAACAGAAGAGATAATCCTTGCAAATCAGTGCAGTGATATCTAGCAGCAACTAGAGGAAAGCAAATGACATACTTCCATTGTTTAACTTGAAGATCATCCGCTTTTCAGACATAACACAGTATGATAACACTTTGCCCCACATAACTAGTTATTAAATACTTGAGGGACCTGGAAGTTGTCATGGTTTAATTTTCACTTTGTAAACAAAGCTACCCCATTTTATTGTAACATGCTGAAAATCTAAGCTGTTACCACTCCATCTTTCTCCCCTTGTTCCATAGCAGATAAGTAGATGCATCAGAATGCTAAATTACTTCTAAGGTCATTGGTATAAAATTTAATCAAGCCGTTGACCATAAAGATGAACAGTTAATAAACCACAGATGAAAATTCATTTTGGACACTATCTCCAGTTCAGACATCTATTCTTACAGGTAAAATGGCAGCAATCAAAATAAACTGGAAGATAGGAAAAAAGGTTATGGTGGTTATGCCAGAACATTCCCATGGAATGCAGTAGGGTCAGATAAGTATTACATTTTTGAATCTAATAGTGGAAGACACAAACTATAAGCATTATCATTTTCCCTCCCTCCCTCACACAAATGAACACTTAAAGCCTAATGCCAGTGGCAACTTTGCAGTTAATAAATATGAACATTATTGGCATTCATGATTTTTCAGTCATTTTTCCTTCTTTCTTGAAATGTACATTCATATTGCTAATGACCTTTTAATGATGTCTCAGAATCTCCTAGTCAAAAACTGCAGGAGTAGGTTGAGGGACCAATAATATCTCATCAATAATAAAAGAAAGAAACTGAGGAAAAATTAAAGGCAAAGCAAACTTAAACTGTTGTCAAAATACGTACATGACATTAATTTCAAAAGCTGTTAAGAGTAACACAAATGGCTACCATATTCCTAAGCAATGCAAAAGATACTTCAAATATTCTAAATACTTCATAGGGGAAAAAAGTTGAAGGGAGAAAAGCAAAATGTTTAATTTGCATATTCCTAAGGTAGATTTCATTTTACAATGTTTATTTCCAAAAATGTGGCTTTGGGATTTACATTTGGATATTTCAATCACACACATGTAATTTTATGCCTATAGGTAGGCCAGAGTATACAAGATAAGACGACAGCTAAAATGTTCTGAGATGTTTGCTCTTTCCCCAAATACAAATCAGTGTTTTCTTCGGTGGGAGGAGAATTACATTTTGCCTGTCAGTCTCCTATCCTTATCTGTCAAAATGAAAGAGATTATTTTTTAAAAAACCCTACTAAATATAGTCCTGGAAGGTCCCAACATCTTACTGTTATATATTTGAGATACTGAGCTTTGTATTTTTAAAATCAGAAAAAAATATGATATGGAACACAATACATTTCCTATGTATCCGTTACCTTTGCTTTGCCAAAAAGTAAACAGATTAATTGTGCTTGCTTCTTTACATTTTCTGCTTGTTTTCGACATATATACTGTATAACATTTTTTTCTGTTTACTCAGCAATTTCATTCAACTGTTGTGACAAAAGTAGGATACTTGTACATCAAGGATGATAGAACTTCCTTAAAAGTTTTGTTGAAGATCTCCTGCTATGCTACAGTAGGGAAAAATCAATTGCTAAATGATGGTATACTATATAGTTCTCAATCAGAGAGAGCTTGTTCAAATTTCTCCCAGTAAATAATACTAAATAAGACAGCACACTGGTATAATAGGCACATTTTACCTCCTTGTAACCACATTGCATCCTTTCACCATGCCTTGATCTACATTTTAATTTTTGGGTTTTCTACTATTCTGATTCCATTTCTTTAGACGCTTTTCTGGAAGCAGATTCATATTACTTGTTTACTGATACTTCTCCAAAGTAGAGAATTAAGTTTTCAATGGACAATAAGCTACCACAAATAATTCCTTTCTAGGCCAAAGTGTTTCTGACTTCTGCTTTCTTCGTTTTCTCCAAGGGATTCTTTCCAAGACTGGACACAAGAACAGCTGTTGCAGATGAAAGATTTACGTACTATCCCAGGAGAGAGGAAATGAATAACCTGAGCACTTTGAATCAAGTGACAGAACGTTTAATATTTTTTGAGGATGGGGTAATTCTTTTCCATGACTCTTCGTATAGAGTCTTCCGATAATGATAAAACCAGCTGGCAATTGCTAATGCGACAGGATTTACAGCTTAAAACACCCATGGTGGAGTTGAACAGCAAGTCAACCTCCATGTTATCATGGGCAAGAGCTATCATATGGCTTGTATTATTGTTCTCACTGTTTTGGACACTAGGTTTTAATGGCCTTGGGCAGAAAAACTAAATTATAGGTAGAGGGAAGAAAAAAAAGGTGAGGGCAAGGGCTCTAATCTCAGTCTGCAAAACAAGCCAGAATAAGAAACATTGCAGGTAGTTCTTGACTTACAACAGCCCATTTAGTGATCATTCAAAGTTACAACGGCACTGAGAAAAGTGACTTATGACTGTTTTTCACAGCTATGAACTTTGCAGCATCCTCAGGGTCATGTGATCAAAATTCAGATGCTTGGCAACTGGTTCCTATTTATGACCATTGCATGTGATCCCCTTCTGTGACCTTCTGACAAGTAAAGTCAATGGGGAAGACCATGTTACTAATTTATCAACTGCAATGATTCACTTAACAACTGTGGCAAGAAAGGTTATCAAATCAGGCAAAACGTACTTAACCGATGTCTCATTTAACAAAAGAAATTTGGGGCTCAGTTGTGGTCATAAATTGAGGACTACGTGTAGTATGAGAACTGGTAAATACTATTCTGAGATGTCCCTCATTCAAAGCATATCTCGGCCTCAACCCCAAACTCATTATCTGTTGAGATTCAACTATCACACATGGATGCGTGATCCTTCCTACGGATAGGTTTTTCCGCTTGGAATACTGGAAATGTGCTAAATAGTCAGCATGAAGTAATATTAATTATAAATTGAATGGATAACAAAATATAATAGAAGAGATGTCTCTGTTTGGTATATCCTCTATTTCAAATCCTGCCTTTCCCCCTTTCCACTGGTCAATAAACATCCTTGAGATGTTTGGGCGATTCCCTATTCTTAAGCTGTTCTTTATTTAAAATTTCTCTGAAATTTGGTGTTCTGCTGATATGATGACCTCCTTCTATAATTAAAGACATTTTGATTAGATAAAGATTGTTACTTGAAAAATTAAAGAATAGATATGCTATATAATATAATATGGTATGATATCCAGAATATTCTGTGAGACGACAATTATTATTTAAACTTACAAAGCATTGAAGTCTTAAAAACATGTAAAAACGAAAGTAAATGATAGCTATTATAACAAGTTGGATCTCTTTCCCTAATTCCAGCTATGTCATGCTTTTCTCATTCCATGTTTTCAACTCGCTTGTTACACATTTCAATTTTTTTATTCTGCACTGGAAAAAGCTCTTTGAATTATACTGTAAATTATTCTTTTTCTGAATTGTGTCTGAATACACACGAGTGTTATCCTCTTAATTCTTTTCTGTCTTGGTTAGCAGCTTTATGAATGAATGCTTTAATTTATTTCTCTTATAAAGCTTCTGTACCGTCATTATTTGGAATTTATGGACCATACCTTCACTATCTTATACATTATTCAGAAGATATTTTGCAGAAAAATAGTTACGTAAAAACAATGCTGTACTGTTTTATAAAAGTCTGCTTTCTATGCTGCCCATAAATATGTCCTTCCCGTGTATCTCCTTTTCTTCTTCCAGCTGAAATATGACTGGCCAAAGCTACAGGCACATTTTTTCTGAAGACATCAAGGATTCTAAACTATTACGTTACTTGAATCTTACAAGCATATGAACATCACAGATCTCTTTAAAATTCTTTTGTCTCACTGCATATAGCAAAGAAAAAATATCCATTTGAAAAGGAATGTGATGAAATAGATGGCCTAGCTTTCATTCATATTCTTTTTTTTCCAGAAAAGAGTTTATAAAAAAGTAGTTAAAAAAAACATATTACAGAGCATTTAAAAAAATCTCCATTAGAATAAAGTTCCCACTTCTATAGTGGGGAAGCAGGCTTGAAGAAAATTATATGATGAAATTTTGGGAAAAACTTGTTTTCATGATGGAGAAGCACATGTAGCTGATTTTCACTGAACTAATATCTGTGTATTGTTTGATATTGAAATATTTGTATATAAAATCAGGCATGAAGGATCTTCATCAATGAGAGTTGATGATATGCTGCAGCAGCTAAGAGAATAGCTACAAATTATAATTACCAATATTATTTATTATATTTATATCCCTTCTTTCCTTGAGTAACTGAGTTAAACTTGCCTAATGAAAATTTAACCCTAAACATGCTGTTAGTCTGAAATCTAACAATTGCTATTCCTTGTAAAAAATGTCTAGTTCAAATTGCAGTTCTGGCAACAAATTAGGTCTTCTTTTGAATATTATAGTACACCATAATTTTAAAGAATTCTGACTTATTGGTCACCAAAAATGTCCTCAGCTTCATATAGAGTTGAGTCTACTGACACCTTTGACCTCTCTCTTAGTATGACATTCATAAGCTACAATATCAACGCTGCGCACATCAGACAATGAACTGTATGGGTTAGCTAGAAAACCTGGTAAGCAGCTACCATGTTGATTTACGAGTAGGCTAGAAGAATCTAATGAAGTTTGGTTTACTGTGATTTCCAAATATGGTTGATGTACATGAACAATTAGGAATATTTTACAGCAGGCTTCCCCAAACTGAGTGCCCAGTGTATGTGTGGATTTGAATGGAAAACTCAGGGAGTTGAAATCCACATATGCTGACTGCAGAAGGCTGTTCTACAGATCTGTCTGTCTGTCTGTCTGCCTGCCTGCCTGTGTCTCTGTCTGTCTGTCTGTTGCTAGTTATTACTTTAACTGAACTAATTTTGCTGGAGGAAGCATATATTTTGAGTAGGTATTATTGTAAAAATCTATTTTGATGAGATATTGTATGTACTTGATTCACGTGTACCCATAAATCGCTGAGTGAATGTCCACAGATCTTTGTGGGACTGAAGTATCCTCTTCGATAAGATTTATGCCCGGTGGAGAAATAACAGCTTTGAAATGGAAATAGCTAAAACAATCATTCAAGTTCAGAAATGAAGACTTCCATGAAGACACTTTACAAACCAGATGAATGCTTTAGTTATTTGTCTAGAATTTGAAATATAGTAATTGTAACACCCTACTACAGAAATAGTAAAAAAAAAAAAATCCAGAGATTGGAAAATGTAGTTTGTTCTAAAAAAAGTAGTAACAGGAAGCGACAAAGGATTGTTTGCTGTCTGCCAGCAGAAAATTCAAGGGCTTAAAAACCAGTAGATGGCATAGCAGAATCAAAAGAAACAAATTTGGTGACGGGAAGAAGAAAAGAATAAAGTGCCAATTATTATAAATATTAATCTCGTAATAAGGGAAATGCAAGCAATAATTTTAGTCTGGCTATAGGTAGTTATAAAAAGTACTGTGGGCACAGAGTACCTTTACTTCTTCCAGCTTCTGATAATGGTTTTAGAATGAGACAAAATCATCATACCAACTTAGACAGCCTCATGAACAATGCTGCGCTTTGATGATACTTTACATTGAGAAACAATGTTTTGACAACCAGTTCTTTCAGCATTGATAAGGATCCACAGAAGTTTAAGTAACCCAGATTCACCATTGTTTTGTATAAAAGGTACAAGTGGTTGCTTTAGATCTTGAAGATTCAGCTGACCTTTCATGAAACAACTTAATTTCTTGCTCGGTGATCCATATAATCTGTCCTCAAAATACATCCTCAAAAGATGTAGGATGGGTCTCTCCCCTAAATATTGGGAAAGCTGACAGAATTTTACTAATTCTACAAATGAATTAGTTTTTTTTAATTATTAGTTATTAATAGTTTTTTTAAAAAAACCTAATTCATTTGTAGAATCAAGATTTATACTGAAGGGTCATTTGGATGATACATCTCTCCAGGCAGTTTGAGAAACTAAATGGAGGATTCTGGCCTTAAAAACAAAGATTAGGCACCAGAATAAAATACTATTGGGAAAGAATTATGGTCTTTGTTTTCACTTCAGTATGCTGTGCAAGTAAGGCAGAATCAAAAAGACCATGACACATGCCCACATGATATGGACCCTGAACAGCTAACCTCCACTAGAAGTGGAGATACTTCAGGAATACCTGTGAACAGGCTTAGTTGGCCAGTTGTTAGACACCTTTATGTATTGGCTGGCGGGCTACTGAGTTGGTGCTGACATGGGCCTGTTTGGGCACAATTCTCTGGAAGCAGCTCTCTTGATTATAATCAGTGGCAAAAGCATGGTTCTCCAAATTTATAAAAGCGAAAGCCAGAGGAATAAAAAAATGCTAATCTCCCTGTTGGTTTTAGGGATATTATTCTTGCCCTGCATGTTTATTAAACTGATTTGTTGGGTCTTCTTGAATAAATGTATACCAGGGCAACTCCAGTGGGAAAGTAAACAGAGATCTGATACATCTAAGTTCTCTTTAATGGTCTTTGTTACTTACTGAGGCTCCTTATTCTCAGTCACAGTTCTAAGACCTGATTCAGGAGGAACTAAAATAATAACAACAGAACAAATCTCAAACACAACCTTATCGGATTAAAAAAAAATCAAATCTACTACAGAATCTGAAAAGATGTTACTTTCATCATTAAATCTCTGAGTGGTCTCAGAACTACTTTCTATTCACAAAATAACTTTACCTTTCCACATGATCAACGTTGCCTGCTACACCAAGGCCTCCTATGGTATATATTTTGCCATCGTAAACCAAACTATTGTGTCGACATCGTGGGACTGTCATTCGGGAAACCAGATTCCAGTTATCAAGGAGTGACATGTAGCACCAGACATCAGACAGCGTGACTCCAGCTTCCATACCACCTTTTCTCAGTAAGAAGAAGAGAAAAAAGACCACAGTGACTTGATATATGTTGCAAGGCAAGCCAACTGCAATACAAGATTTTCCAAATGACACTTGACTAATTAAAATAAACCATCGTAGATTGTAAGCATCTGTTCTGATGATGCAGATTGCTGTCACTTATTTATGCATCCCAAATGTTTTTTTTAAAGGCTGTCATGATGTCAGGCTAGGCAGGTCATTTGCATATGTGAGCATAATTAGGCAGCATTCATAAATATCCTACAGGCTATTCAGTTGCATATGTAACTGTATGAAGCAACTAAGCAGCTTACTTGACACTTTGAGATTAGACATTATCCCTAACACATGGCCTAGGAAATGGATGCTACAACCAGTGTATGTGTATGTGTGTGCATGTGTGTGTGTTCTCAGAATCTCTGTAGCATCCATTCAGACCATAGATGCAGAATGTAATACAGTAATTAAGGAATTTTTTTGGGAAGAGTCACCACACATTATAGTCTGTGGGTATCCCTAAAATAGTAATAATGAAAAAAAGTATTGGGACTTCCAGCAGACATTGTGGCACCGAAACAGCAGGCTTAGGAAACTCTCGAACTGAGCCGTTTGGCAGCCAGTAGATCGGGTCAGTTCCGGTCCAGGAACCAAACCCTAAGTTGCCCTGAAGAAGCAAAGAATAGAAGGGTATGTTCTGCAGTCCCAGAGAAGGTGGCGACCACCCTGGGATAAAGGAGGAATCCCTCAAAGATCTATGAAGGTGAGGTGCAGAGATGCAGCACCTAGCCTCAGATGAGCCGAGAAGTGGGAAATCAAGTGGTTTGAAAGTCAAACCGCAAAAAAGTACAAATCGGCATACCTACACCTGGATGAGTTTTAAAAAAATTTACTATGGAAAAGGCTACTTGATTAATAAGAAGATCTAGAAAGGAATGATTACCCGGAAAGAGGGGAAAGATAGCGACTAAGCGCAGGGGGTTGAAGGACCTTATTAAATATCTGAAACTGAAATCTATCTCTAGAAGAAAAAAATACTCAGACTAACATTAAAATTAAAAAAGGTTTTTTCCATATTTTATTTTGAAAAAAATTATATCTGCTTTGGACTTTTAAGAACTGTGCATGTTAAAAAAAGAGAAGTGAATCTGCATTTGGATTTTAAAAATACATTTGACTTTGAAAATGACCAGCTGTGATCTATTTTTGGAAGCAAGAAAGTAAATGTGTGAGACTTTATTGCAACTGAGTAAACTAACAATGCCAAGCCAAAAGGGAAAAGATACTCAAACGGCACAAACAGTATTTCTACAGTCTGTGCAAAAAATGTTTTATTATTACGCCCGGGAAATAGATGTTGAATGTAAAGAGATTAATCGGGAAATGAATGCTGAATTCAAAAAGATTAATCAAAAATTGGATACACAAAAATATTTGTCTGCACAAAATTTAAAAGAAAAAGGAGCCACCATAGAAAAAGTGGATGCAGAACTGGATGAAACAAGGGGACTGCAACAACTTTCTGAAGAATGAAAAGATTGGAATATTACACAGAAATACAAAAAGATGCCAAGGAAAGACAAGAGGACTTTAAAAAAATATTTTTAATCACACCGATTAAAGTAAAGAATAATAAAATTAGACAAATGAGCATGAAAATATATCTGAGGAGATTCAATGACCTAACAGAAGTACTTCTGGTAAATTGGAGGAGGATAAGAGGGGAAGGGAGCAGAAGATGGAGAGATGTAAAAATAAGAATGAAAGGGAAACAAACTCAAATATGGAAGTGAGGGAGAAAGTTTGGACAGTTAAAAAGAGCGCAAATCAAGATTAATTTGGGGAATCTTACTGGCATTTTAAGGAACAATTTAAATTTTGGAATTTATGGTAATTTAAGAAATTTTGAGATAATTAAAAAATGATATGTTAAAAAAATAGATTTGATATGAACATAAAAATACAGAATGTTGCCATTATTTAGTGAGTTATATAAAATAGTTATAAAAATGCTAATAAGCCAGAAGGTTCAAGATGTTTAAAATGGATTTAAAAGTTAACTGATGGAGTGATAAATTTCCTTATCCTATTAGGAAATTGATGACAATGTGACTACGTAGTGAATTCTTCCTTTTTGCCTGTTTTCTCTCTCTCTTCTCCTTTCTCCTTTTTTATCCTTCTTTTTCTTACTTCTTTTCTGTTAGAACTGTGTATTAAAAAAAAGTTTAGGAGGTTCACAGGGAATTTTAATGTCAAGATGAATAAGAGAATTTAAAATGGAAGATGGGGAAAAACCTGAAAAGATGAATGGATAAAAGTATTTTAAATGAATGTAGTTCTGTGACTCAGGAGCTTTACTGCTAAATCAGGAGAGGAGTTAAATTACCATCTATATAAATTGTTATTTCTTTTTTCTTTTCCTTGTTTGCGAGGATATTATTGAATATGGTACTATTCAAATGGGAATGAAGCTATACAGTTGGTTAAATATAATTTTAGGAGTAGTTTGTGAAATAAGGTGATTAGATTGGATAGGTATTGATGAAAGATGTTTTGAAATGTATGCTCGGCTGTCTGATGTCGAGGGGAAAATGCAACCATTTTGTTTGTCTTTTTTTCTGTGTGTGAAAAATAAAAAAAATCATAAAAAAGAAAAGGAAAAAAAAGGATCAGGATACTCCCAATGGTATGCAATGGTTGTGCAAGTGGTAAACAGCTTTTGCAACTGATTCTTCTTTCATCTCTTCTCCACCTGCAATTTCTCCTTCCTAATTTCTCCTGCAATTGCTTCCTTCCTAATTCCCATGCAATCCCCAAGGTTGACTATGTAAGCTTCCTTCCACAAGTGAAATGTTGTCCATAGTGTGTTGTGGATGTAATGAAGAAGCTGTGGTGGCATTTTAGAAATCTGTGACATGCATATTTGCCCAAATCATTATGTGATATTGTGAATTTACATGTCAGTAACATTGTAGAATTCTGTTCCTCCAGTTAAACATTTAAGAGAAGAGCTTGTTCCCTTTCACTAAAAATAGGAAGAGGTTTCAAGGACAGATGTTTTTTAAAATGAAGAGGATTACATGTCTTTTAAGTAAACATGGTCATACAGATCAATGACTTGAGCAAACCGGCTTCAGATATAGAAACGTAATCATTTTTATTCAGATCCAGATGTTTAATACTGTGTCATAATTGCAAGGGAAAGCTCTTCACAGTTTAATCAAGATCTCTAACATATCTTTTTGCACATTAGAAGGGCAAAATGTCCTAGGGAGAAAATCTGAGCTGAAATGAAATGGAAAACATTCAAAGGAACTCCCTCCTTCCCAGTTAAACTGCCATGCACCCATTCTGATTAGTTTTATCATATGAATTTGCAAAATGTCCATCGTGTTTGCTGCTCACCTGAGAGGTAGACATTGTCTCCAGCGCTCACCACACTAAAAAATTCCCGATCGTAGAACGGAAGGCTGGCCAGTGGGTACCATTTGTTGTTCTGAGGATTGAAGCATGTTACTGCTGTCAAAGTGCGTTGATTCATTCCAATCATCTGACGGCCTCCAACTAGGACTATGACTTCTGCTACACCTAGAATGTTAATTAACCCAAACACAGATTATTTTTTTTTATAAATACAAATATATATTTTCAAATCATAATCTCCAATTCCCTTTGTCCTGTTATTCTTTGCATAAGCCCAATTCTTTTCTGATGTTTCATTAGCTTTGATTATATGTTTAGTGCAATCTGAATAGGATAAGCAGAGTAACATGTTTGTGTATGGCCCAAAATATTTTTCTTGCTGCTTAAGCAACACACAATGCATGGTCTTTTTTCATGGTCTTTTTCCAAACTCTGGCAAAATAATGAATACATTAAGTCTACATTTCATCTGTGTGGAAAGTCATCTCCTTTTCAGTATACTTTTCCCCACTAACTTTTATGTTTATCCTTATTTTCAAAACAATGTTAATATTGATTCAATGTCAAAGGAATCACATCCTTTAACTCAAATGAATTAATATTAATCCAGAGGAAACATTACACCTCACCTGCACTATGGATTTAAATAATTATTCCTTAAAAGACCTCAAGTAAAAAAGTTACTTGAAGAACTCAAAAATATTTTTCAAGAACTGGAGTTTTCTTTAAACGATGCATGTGTATTCTAAACTAATCTATTGAGCATTGCCAGCATGACAGCGAAAAGGGTGTTTATGTTTCCTTTTCTATGTTTGCTTTGGAAATTTTGACTTAAGAGTTTCTTTTCCCCTTGGAGAAAGAAGAATAAACACAATTGCTGTATGCTTTTAGTTGTCTTATGACAACACAAATAGGAATAGGAACATTTTCAAATATTTCAGTTCCATGATAGTCAGTTTAGTGTGATGGTTAAGGAACTGGCCTAGAAACAGGGAGGCTGGGAGTTCTAGTCCCACTTTAGGCTTGAAAGCTGGCTGGGTGACTTTGGGCCAGTCACTCTGTCTCAGTCCAGCAAACCTCACAGGGCTGTGAAGAAATATGAGATAGAAGTATTACATGTGTTGACCCTCTCTCCAAAAGAAAGGTGGGGACAGGATAAAAATCTAATAAGAATTCTCTGCTTTGGAACGGACTATTTATTGCATTACATATATTTCTTCCTTTCCTCCCCCATTTTATACAGAGATAGTATCAACAAGTGACATATTATAAAACTTGGAATAAATTCAGCTGGCAATAAGATTATTGTTTCCAGAACAATGGCAGGAAAATTCATCACCTGTTTAGAACTAATGTGATTATAATAAATAGTCTCAAGAGAATATTGTAGATATTGTAATTTCCACAAAAGGATTGAAAAAACTCTTAATGAATAGTTACACTAATTGGACTTTGACTTACAGAAATAATCACTTCTTATTCTTGGGAAATTAACTTTTTTTAATTAATGATTTTCTTAAAATAGTTTGCATTACACCTACAATTTTATTTGTAAACAGATACTTTCCAGAAATTGCAAAATTATCAGATACTTTGTCTAATAAATTGTTGGTCACCTCCAATTTATGAGTAAGAAAAGGGCTGTTACTGAAACTATTTCATCCTTCTGATAAATTCTCTAATCAGATACCATTTGGGCAAAAAATGCAGCCTGATATTCAGTTTTATATACTAATAACGTCTTGGCTTTTTGAATTTTCCTGCTTTCCTGATGCAACTTTGAAAGGCAATTAGTATGCCTTCCGCATGTAAATATGCCTACATTTTATGTGAGGTGTCATGCTACCTTTCAACATAATGGGCACATTCAAATGTTTTAAACATTACTATAATAAAAGCAGATCAGGTTTTCTTTATATTCCCTAGGTAATAAACAAAATCAGGGAAATGAACTTATTCACTGATTTAGTTACTCATTGACAGTATTTCTTATCTTTCTCTTTCATATATGCTCATGTATACACAAGGATATAAAAAGAAATTTATTAAAAAAACCTCTCATATTATAGTTTTTAAAAGTATTAGCATAACAAAGAGCATCGTAAAATATAAGTCTTAGTCATTTACCAGACTGGGGAACTTCAGTTATGACTTTGCACATTCCGCAAAGGTCAAATGACCTAAACTATTATGTTGAAGATGAAAAAGGGCATTACTCACAACTGAAGACCAAGTCATTATCTGTAAAACGGCACCCCACTTTAAAAAATGTATTGATCCTCCAACTACGCATTCATACCAAAGCATTTTTGCCCACAGACCCTTACCAATACATCCTCGAGTTATAACCATTTGTTTAGTGATCTTAGTGTTCAGAGCTACAACGGCACTGAAAAAAGTGACTTATGACCGTTTTTCACCCTTATGACTGTTGCAGCCTCCCTATGGTCATGTGATCAAAATTCGAACGCTTGACAACCGCCATGTATTTATGACAGTTGCACTTTCCTGAGGTCACGTGATCACTACGTGGGACCTTCAAAGTTGGTTTCCGACAAGCACGGTCAATGGAGGAAGCCAGCTTTGCTTCATGATCGGATTATTCACTTAACAATCGTGGCAAGAAAGGTGGTAAAATGGAGCAAAACTTCCTTAACGACTATTTTACTTAACAACCAAAATTCTGGTTTCAATTGTGGCCGTAAGTCGAGGACCACCCACATTGTTTTCTCCCTTTTCAATGCAAGTAGCAAAAAAGCAAGAAAACCATCAGGATGGAAAGAGCGGAAGAGAACAGGATTGCTGGACTGGGAAGGGAAGGGGCTATCAAGGCTATCGGTTTGAAATGAGGCAGGAGGCCACTGTCGCCTCTTCTGTCTCACCATGTGAGGATTATGGGTAGAGGAGTCCTCTTCATTCATGGGCTCCAATGTACATTTTTTTTGGAGTCTTCACTTTCACCCAGGCAGAAATAGCTTCTCTCCTTCAGCAGTCTTCCCTTTATTTTATGAAAATGGGGACTCGTTTCAAAGGAGCGAGTGAGATCCTCTATAGACTTATCTACAAGTCACATTATCTTTAATGGATTTTCTGCTTAATAAATCTGCTTACAGCCAGCCAGGCATTTCATAAATGATACAAAAGGTGTGTGGCTGTGATACCTCAGGGTCATGCATAGATTTAGATATGTTACTGTAAAAACTTAAAAAAAACCTATTATTGTCGTCATTAAATGGCAAGGAAAGATTACGCTATTTTCTGGAAGGCAATCTAACATATTCAAGGGTATCTGTAATTTTAAAGATGTTTGGAGGGAGGGAAGCTGTGTTGGATGAAAGAAATATAAACTACCTACATGCCCAGAATTCTATCTCCTGACTGTGCTAAGCTGTTAAATAAATGTGGCCAAACCATGACAGCAAACCATCTGCTAGGGAATTAACACCTGGTCTGGGATGATGAATGCTCTCTCCCTTGTTCCCTCCTCTCAATACGTTTGCCACAAGGAGAATCGGTGGGAAAACCTGAAGAAGTGCACGATGCCCAATTGCCCAGTTTGCAATGCCCAATTGCCCAGTTTGGTATCTGACTGTATCTTGGATGCTTTACAGAGAAGGCGAGAGGAAGCCTTTTAATTTGGGATCCTTACTTGCAGCCTGCAAATAATATTAGCCATCTCAGAAATAGGTCC
>JANHFO010004864.1:37525-68422 GCA_032468095.1 Pareas carinatus | reverse complement strand
AATTTATGAACAAACTCATAATGTTTGGTCCAGAAAAAGGCAGAAAGGGTGTCATACTTTAGCATCTGAACTGATGAAGTGAAGATGCCACAAACGTTTTCCTGTGGAATGCATTCTACAGATGGGGACCCTTTATAGAAAGAGTTGTCTCTCTCCTGCTATTATAAGACGTATCAAGAGAAGAGCTCGCAATATTTATCTCAGCGGTCAAGCAGAAACAGACTGTCCAATGGTCATACTTTAGTATTGGAAATCCTTGCTGTACTGCTTAAAGATCTTTAAAATCTCTTAATATGGAAAAAATTGTTATGGTTTTTGTTTGCTCTTTCATTTTGTTTTTGACTGAATGATAGAAGTATAGCAAACCTTTGGGTGAAACCTTTCCACAATTATGCTGTTGCCCTTCTGAAAATAAACATGGTTAGCATCTTAGCATCTGGAATTGTATCAAAGGGTATGTTACAGAGGCAGAAAACATGGGCAGTTGCACAAGATCTTTCAAGATCTTCTCCATCCATTTCCTGTTCTGAAGAGCTGCCTTTGAGAGTCAAAAGGATACAAATTCCAGTGTCTCCCATGTGCAACGGTAGACCATCCAAAATAAACCACGTTTAAAAGGTTAAAAACATTTGATCAACAGTTAAACAACTGAGAAAGCAACATTCTAAACTAAGAATCACAGCAAATATTACATAGAACACTTTGGATCAGATTCTGAGATTTTTTGATTTTATATTTTTAAAAAATATAGTGCAGTTCTAATTCTGGGAGATGTAGCGCTTCCCATTACTACCTGTCTTCTCTACCTGTCTTCATTTTCCAAGAAGAAAGGAACCTCATTTTTCTGAGGGAAATAAATAACGTCTGTGAAAATATACCACTTGTTTCTGAGCCATTTCAAGAAGAATTGTTATTCCTCCATGCCAATATGCATTATATTAAGCGTAAAAGCTTGCCTCATATTACTGAAGTGTTTGCTTTCTTTATCTTGCAGGAATATTGATGCCCTCAAATGTTTTTACCTCAGTACACTGCCAATGGCCATATTGTCTGGAGCCAAGTCATTAAAGATAAAAACATCCAGAGGGCACTAGATACATATTGCTGCTTTTTGTCTATTTTAGCGACACACTAACATATGTCAGTGAGAACAAAGGGCAGTATAATTGTACATTTTTAATGTCTTACCTTTAACACAGTCGCAGCTGTACCCAAATTGGCTACATTATGGTCTTTATGCTCCTCAAAAAGCTTATCCTCAGAAGAGATGGGAAATTTGCACTGGTAGCAATATGTATCCAAATGTGCTTGAATAACTTCTTTCTCTAGAAATTCATATTCTGGAACATTTTTTTGTAGCATTTCAAAATCAAGCGATTCAGCTGCCTTTTCTTCAGCATACATTCTTGCCTCTCCTTCATTCACAAATTCATAAGAATCACTAATGCCATCTAGGGATCCTTTATCATCAAAAAGTAGTTCTTCCTGAACTATTTCTGAAGAAACTTCTTCCTGAAAGACATCATCGTGGGTAACCACTTCATAGTTCAAGAGCTCAGCTAGATCTTCATCAATGTCACTGTCCTCTTCTTCTTTAATTGAGTATAATGGGTGGGTATCAAAATCATGTGTCAAAAGAGAATAGTCAACTTCCCCCAATTGATTATCAGATTTTACTCCTGCTGCTAAGTGATCTGCTGCGTCATACTGCATTAGATGCTGGGAACTATTTTCTCCAATTCTGTTCTCAAATTTTTGCACTTCAGTGTCCCAACATGGAAGATCTTTGCGATCTAAAACCTGCGTTTCTTGTATTGGGGCCTCAACTAAAACATACGAATCTTCTAGTTGCCCCTCACTTTGCCTCTCAGATTGACCTAATCCTTCAAGAGAATGTGCATTTTTTTCTGCAGTCTTAGCAACAACACCTTCATCCATTCCATGAACTTCTTTTATTTCCGACGGTTGGTTTTGGATGTCTGCATATCCAGCATCATTCTTTGATCCATCCTGTCCAGGTGATTCAGTCTGATATACAGTTGCTGCATAATTAAGTATTGGACAGGACTCCTCATCACTTGTTTCTTCTGGTACTAGCTGGCTTGTGTCATCAGACAAGGATTCTTCTTCTTCTCTCCTCTGACTACTTTCATCATTGCTGGCTCCCGAACTATAGAACTCTCTTCCAAAAGGAATTGCATGAGTTGGCTGACAAATCTTCATTTTTATGTCACTCACAATTTCAGTTACCGCATTTGTAAGTGTATCACTCAGATACTCCTTCACTTGAGTAGATAGATCAGGTTGAATATCTGCAGATTCATTCTTTTTTTCATTTGATTCATAGGCACCGTCTGTGACTTTGGGTTGGGTCAAAGCTTCCTCTTCAAAAGACTGACCATTTAAAATGTCTTCGTTCTTGGATTCTTCCACATTATTTGGAGGGTAGTCTCTAGGAATATCCTTTTCCAGATGTATTTCAATCTCATCATCTGGAATATGATCTCTGATATGAAAAGGCAGATCGATATCCTTCAGTTCTTTACATTTGTGGTTATCTTTTTTAGACTCTCCCACTGCTTCTTCATAGGAATCTTTACATAAAAATGCCAAGGCAGGTGGCATCTCTAGAACCTCAGAGTCTACTGCAGTCATTGAAAAGGAAGCAGTGGAAGACTGAGACAACTCATCTTTCTCAGTATGAAATAAGACTGTATTCGTGTTTTCTAAGTTAAACTCATGCTCTGTGCTTTTATCATCATCCCTAACAGCATCAATCATTTTATTTTCATTTGCTGTTTCTGAAATGTCTTGAAAGGTAGCTGTTGTATTTTGTTTTCTTATCATTCCATTAGAGGTTTCATCCAAATCTCTTTCTAGTAAAGACAACTCCAAAATATTCTTTGATTTACTTGCTGGATATGTTGCTTCCACATATTGTTTATCTGTATCATCAAATGGTCTCTCAGTGTCCTGAACAGACTCTTCTTTTTCTACTTGAGTGAAGGATGCATTTTCAATCAAAGTGTCCTTTTCAACATAATCAATAATGGTATTATTAAAAATACTATCATCCTTGCTTTCTGGAACAACAGAAACCACATATTCAATTTCTGCACTTTCCTTAATGCCCTTCACTTTTTCAAATTCCTTTGATTCATTTTCTGTCTTTTTATGGTGATCTCTATTTAAGTCTTCTGAACATTGTTTATTTGGTTTGCTGAGTAAAGATTCATTATCAACAACCACATCTCTAGTATCATTACATGCTTTTGTTTCCAACAATGAAATGGCTTCTACTGCCTCTAGTATAAGTTCTTTTCTATCAACAGAGGAAATGAAAGGAACATTAGTTTTCACAACTTCACAACTTTCAGAAATATTAACTATAATTCCTTGATCAAGATTAGGAGTTGGTATGGCTTCTTCTTTCAGTTTCTCTTGATCTTTGAATTCGTTTTCTTTACTCAAATGGTTCTCAGGCACTTTTAAAGTATCCTCCATGCTAGGCAAAAGTTTTGTTCCTTCTGTTTTTGAAAGATGTTTTGTACTACAGATTCTGTCTACCTGGGGTTCTGATTCAAAATGAGTTGGAGGAAACTCAGTTTTCCTCTCCGCAGTTACATTTTTATCAGGAAGGACCGTTGAATCATTTATTGTGTCAGTTTCCCCAAAAGGAGCTTGAGTATCTAAATTTCCCCCCCCTGAGATCTGAGGAATTATTTTTTCTATGGTCTTTGCCTCAGAAAGAAGGAATGCAGCAATGGACAAGGATTCTTCTGGAACATCTTTTGTTATTAAAACTGTGCAAGGCTGATTTTCTTGCTTCTTTTCTGGATCCAATGTAGCAGAGCTGGATGGGCTCAACAAAGATGTTGAGACTAAAGGTGGATATGAATTCTCTTCTGGTCCTTTCACTTCCTTAGTGAAAAGAGATGAAATGAGTGGTTCTTGTTCAGAAGTCTGATTTTGTTCCTCAAATGAATAGAGTTCTGGTTTGTGTTTTGAATAAGACAAATCTAACTGTTTTGTATCCAGTGGTGCAATAAATGATGGATGCAGGTCGAGTTTCATTTCATTTTCTAACAAATCAGATGGTTTTCCTTCTATTGGAGCAACTTCAGACCATGTTGTCTGGATTTCTTGTTTTTCTACATCATCCATCAACTGTGATAATACAGAAACACCTGAATCTACCTCACCAGGTTTAGTCAGGTAATCTTGTTCTTGGGGATTCATGTCAGTCAATTGAGATGAATCCTGAAGAGTTGCAGAACAGTGAAGTTGAATTTCTTCCAACTGTGATTCTTTTACTGGTTGCAACAAATTGTCAACTTTTAATGGAGCATCTCGGTCTTTTGAATATTCAATCTGATAAGTTTTTTGCTCTTGATCTTTTTCTTCCTGGCAATATGACATTTCTTGAGATATGGTGGGAGATGGATATAAAAGAGTTTCTTGCTTGGGTTTTTCTTCAATGGAATTCAATAAAGTGAAATCTTCCAACTCTGATTGCAATGCCACAGGACTATATAGCTCACTATCCGGGCTCCTGTTTTCAGAATGTGGAATAACAAGCAAATGAGACTGAGTATCTTCCATATTTGCTTTCCTAGCAGCCACATCCATTGGTTCTTCATTGAAAACTGAATGAGATTGCCCTTGCTCCTCTTTTTCAGAAGCAGCATAAGATGAAATAGGTTCAACAGAAATCTGTTCTGCAGACAATGTTGCAGAAATAGGAGACTGTTCGTTTATTTCTTCAGATGTATCATCATCTAGAATGGATCTGGATTCCTCTGACACAGTTTTTGTGACCATGGATGAACACAGTGGTTCTTTGCTGACCTCCTCTATAGGAGAATTTGTAAGGAATGGTAAATCTGACAATACATCTCGTGACTCAGGGAAAGGGAAATTATTTTTTCCTATCTCAATTTTGTCCATACATTCTGAAGAAATAGCATTTGATTGCTGTGAGACTGGTATTGAACTTACAATTGACTTTGTAAGTATTGCCATGGGCTCTTTATCGGGGACAAATGATAAAATTAATGGTGGTGATCCAGATGCCTCATTTAATGTCTTAAACAAATCATTTTGATTTTCCTGCATTTCTGAAGCAGAACCTTTTAATTTGGATGTTGGAATTATGGGTGCACTACATTCAGTTTCTTCCCTCTCTGTTTTGGATGATATTGTCTGTTCATCCTCTGATTCTGCTGTCACAGATACAAGCATTGGAAGGTCTTCTACTTCTGCTCTTGGAATGGGAAAGGATGCATCTAAACGATTTCCCAATTCAGACATGAAGCGCAATCCATTTGTGGCGTGAGTCTCCAACTGTGTAGCTATAGGTTCATCAGCTTGTTTTGTCAGGTGTTTTGTTTCTGGATCAGCAGTGCCATAATCCTCTGCATCAGCCTTATTGAGTTGCATGCTTAAAAATTCAGAATCTTTGACTGCAGTTCCTGAAATACCTTGATTTTCTTGCACATCCATTGAATAAACCGACTGAGATAAAGCCTGCCTAGTTGTGGGCAAAGGAGGTTGGATCGCATTTATCTCGTTTTCCTTTCCTAACTGCACTCCATCCACTTCCAGGGGTAGAAGTGTTTGTGATAAACGCTGAGGAGTTTGCTGCAGAACGGCATCTGTCTGCAATAGCTCAAAACCAGGATGTAATGAATCAGGCTGCAATGGCTTGGTGATAGGTTTATCAGGTTGCATAATTTCCTTATGCATTTCATTGACAGAATGCAAAGCAGTTGTTCCTTCCAACTGGGATGAAACAGTAGAATTCTGCTGTATAAAATGCTTTCTTGATTCAGATTCCAATGATTGTTTCAGTTGATCGTCACTTATTTCACAAGAGGATTTATCTTGTTCCTCAGAATCTGACTGTGATTTTACAGTGGGGTGCAGCTGATTTTCTAAATTCAGTTCTTGCATTTGAACGGGTGCTTCAGTAGGTGCTGGGTGTTGTACAGTTACAGTTGGGGAAAGTTGCACGGTTTTTGTATCTATGTCAATTTCTGGCTCCCTTGATTTAGATACTAATTCTTTTGGTAGAACCTCTGTGGATGACAAGGATGGATTTTCTTCTTTTGTTATTTCAGCATTTTGGAAAGGCCTTGTCGAAAATGATGCCTCTGCTATCACGGGAGTTAATTCTGTGGAATCAGACAGATTGCTTTGTTTTTTCATTTGCTCAGCCAAGCAGGGTATATTAGAGTTTGGCTGTTCAAACAATGGTGCAGTAGTCTTTAGTGAGGGAGGCTGGGCTCCCTGCATTTCCAAGCTGGCAATGAGAAAAGACTGCAACTGTTCAGATGAGCTAAGTGGCTCAGTAACTTTGTCACTAAGAAGCAATATCTCTTCTGGTTCACGTGGTGCTTTTATGGATTTGGAGTTAACAAGGTGTTCTGATTCTGACTGTGCTGGTGCTGTGGAGTGTGTTTGAGCCTTTTCCTCCTGTGCATTTGTGGAAGATGGACAAAAAGTTTCTGTTGAGGCAAGTTGAGTCTCTCTTTTGTCTTTTAGATGTTTTCCTTCTGGGACAGTGGTAAGAGATGGCTGAGTCTGAGCAGCTTGTCTTGGTAAGTCTGATCTCAATTTCTCTTCTTTTGCGGCTTCTTCTTTAATTATAGTATAAGAAGACTCTAAAACTTCGGTGGGTTCTTCAATAGTTTTACAGAGTTCCTGTGTTGTGGAAGCTTGATCAGATGCTAGTTCAGTTTCTTCACCTTCTGATTTGTGGACCAAGTGAAGAGAGCCTGACTTCCTTTGGAAAAGCGCAGCGGATTGATCCTCCACTTTTGTTTTGTCTGAAGAGTCCTCTGACAGCTGTTCTATTTCTTGCTTTTCTCCTTCTCTAATAGAATATGGAAAGGTTGCCTTTTCAAGGACAGCCTCTTTGCTTTCAGTCAAATAAAGAGGGACCGCTTGCTTTTCTGTTTCTCTAACAGAATGCTCCAAGGGTCCATCACTGACTTCCGTTTCTGAAGGAATTGTGGATTCCATAGCTTGATTTCTAATTTCAGCTAAATCACACACTTCAAGTCCATCATGCACAGCTGCCAAATCAAATGTGGGTTCAGATTCCTGAACTTTGGATTTGTGTTCCAAACACTCAAACATGGGTAGCTGGCCTGACTTTGTTTCAAAAGGCGTAGTTAATTTATTCTGCAGCTCTACCTTTTCTTTATATTCCCCTGCCAGCTGTTCTTTTTCTTCCTTTTCTGCTTCTTTAACAGAAGGTGACAATTCTGATTTTTCACAGGTGGCACTTTTAGATTCAGTTGAATAAAATGAAACCTCTGCTCCAACAGAATACTCCAGGGGCGCATCCATTTGAGAAGGAATTGTGGATTCCATAGCTTGATTTCTAATTTTTGCTAAGTCGGGCATTTCAGGGTCATCATGCCTTGCTGCTAAATGAGATGGAGGTTCAGTTTCTTGATCTTCAGATTTGTGGTCTGCGCAACTAAACGAGGGTAGCTGGTCCAACTTTGTTTCAAAAAGGGTAATTAATTTGTCCTCCGACTGTTCTTTTTCTGAATATCGCTTGGCCAGCTGTTCTTCTTGCTTTTTCCCTTCTTTAACAGAAGATACTTCGACGTCCATCTGTGAAGAAATGTTGAATTCCGCAGCTTGATTTCTAATTTCAATTATATCTGATACTTCAGGCTCGCCACATGCAACTGCTAAATCAGACCCAGATTCAGTTTCATAATCTTCGGACATAGGGTCTTGGCAACCAAACAAAGGTAGCAGGTCTGACTTGGTTTCAAAAGATCCAAAGAGTTTGTCCTGCGGCCTTTCCTTCTCTGAATGTTGCCTTGCCAGCTGTTCTTGCTTTTCTCTTTCTTTAAGGGAAGATGGCAATCCGGCCTTTTCACCTTTGGTTTCCGTGGAATAAAGAGCAATCGATTCCTTCTCTGCTTCTTCAAGTGAATGCTCTAAAGGCGTGCCACTGACTTCCACTTCGGAAGGAACTGCAGAGTCGGTAGCTTGAGTTCTAACTTCAGCTAAATCAGATGTTTCAGATTCACCACGCCTTGCTGCTAAATCAGATGCAGGTTCGGTTTCATGAGCTTCAGACGTGTGGTCCAAACATCCAAACGAGGACAGCTGGTTTGTTTCAAAAGGTGTAGTTGTTTTGTCCTCTAACTCTTCTTTTTCTGGATATTGCTCGGCCAACTGCTCTTCTTGCTTTTCTACTTTTTTAACTGAAGATAGCAATATCGCCTTTTCAAGAATGGCGTCTCTGCTTTCCGTTGAATAAGCAGAAACCTTTTTTCTCTCTGCTTCGTCAACTGCAAACTCCAAGGATGTATCGCTGACTTCCATTTCTGAAGGAATTGGGGAGTCTATAGATTGATTTCTAATTTCAGCTGAATCAGTCACTTCAGGTTCAGCATTCATAACTGATGAATCTGATGCAGATTCAGTTTTTTGAGCTTCTGATTCCTGAACCAAAGGCAGCAAAGATAGCTGATCTGACTTTGGGTGTAAAAGCACAGAACGTTGTTCCTCCATTCCTTCTTTGGGTGAAGACTTCTCTGACCATTGTTCTTTTTCTTGCCTTTCTGTTTTTCTAACAAATGATGATAATCTTGTCTTTTCAGGGCTGGCATCTGCGGTTTCAGCTGAATAAAGAGAAACCTCTTGCTTCTCTGCTTCTTCAACAGACTGCCCTAAGGATGTACCTTTGACCTCCAGTCTTGAAGGAACTGTAGACTCCACAGACGGAGTTCTAACTTCAGTTAAGTTACAACTTTCAGGTTCACAACGAGTAATTGCATTATTATGAGGGTGCTGTACATGTTGAATTGAAGTTTCTGGCAACCCTGTCTTAACTGAGTCAGATTGATTTTCTGCTTCTTTTGAAAGTGATTCAACAGGATCTGGGAAACAAGACCGAGTGACTTGATTCTCTGAGGGTGACCCTACTTCTTGTAATAAATCGGAAATGTCCAAGGTCACTGGTGTATGATCCTGAATTTCACTTTTTTCATCAACAAAATTGAATGATTTTTCCAGTGCGGTATTTGAAGTATTTGAAGGAAGAGACTCTTTTACCCTTTTTTCCATTTTGTTGGACTCAGCTGGTTGAATCAGTTCTGGAAGTGAGGTATGAATTGCAGGTGGATGCTGTTTGGTGTCTGGCTTCTTTGCTTTGTCCCCAAGGTGTGTTGACACTTTTGTTAGCTTTTCTGAAGGCTTCTTTTGTGTTTTAGGGAGAAACAAGTGCTGTGGTTTTCTCTCCTCTTTACTGTAAAGTGCAGACTTTGAACTTTTTGTCTCTACGTGCCTGAGATTATAACTCAGAACTTCCTTCTTGTTATTCTTCTGTACCGTGTTTTGTTCAATGTGCCGTAAGGAGACAGATATACCCCGTCTGGATAAGGTTTTGGGTTGTTCTCTTGGCTTCCTGATAACCTCTGAGGGTGGAGGCATATCTTTATTGTTTATCCTTCGGAAAACCTTTTTGTGTCTTTCTTCCAACACAGCAGTGATTTGAAGAATCCTGGCTCTTACTGTTCCTTGGAGAGGCAGCTCTCCTTTTTTCATCAAAGTATTTTCTTTCTCCTCAGAGGTCACGACGTCCTGTGTGATTTGAACCAAATACTCTTTAATCTTAGAAGGCTGTACTTGAGAAGGCCATGATTGTGGATCTGATAGATCATATTCTCTTTCTTCAGATTTATTCAGCACTGACATCTGAGAAAAACAGCATTCTTGGCTGTCTGGTTCGGTCTTCTGATGGGTTGAATAGCTCAATTTTTCCTGTGTAGTCTTTCTTTCTTGCTTCAGGAAAGTAACTTTCCCCGGAGAACAATCTGTGTACGAGCTTTCCATACTATATACCCCGGATGTAGCACTGGCTTCTGAGGCATGGGATGTGGAACATCTACTTGAATTGGTCTCCCATGTTAAGCTACTTTCTTCACTTTGAACAGCCTCCATACCATCAGACAACTTGGATTTCATCTCTTCAATCTGGCTATGTTTTTTAAAACTGCTAAAGAAACAAATAGTAAGAAACGATAACATTATTTAATAAACACAGCAATAACTAAATAATGAAATATATAAATATTACTTTTAAATCTGTTTCATAAGACAAGTACTAGGACTGAAAAGCGTTGACAAGTACTAGGACTGAAAAGCTTTCTTGCTAAAAGAATGCAGTGCTGTTACACAATAATTAAGATAATTAAGACAGGAGAAAATTTTTTCCTTATAATCTAAAATTGATTATGAATTTGTACATGTGTAAGAGAGAAGGGGAGATATTTTATGCTCTGTGTGTCAGGTTTCAGCAGTAGATTTCAGGCTCTTGACTTTATACAGCTTAACTTGGCTGCTAGGCAAAGAAATCTGTTAAACTCATAGTGTGGTATGTGGTTAGATAAGAATTTATTTGCCAAACTGGTAGAAGCTACATTGAGCAGCTGATGGCCATCTATCAGTGGAAGGGTGCAATTCTTTTCTTGCACTCCAAACAGTTTGAATTTATTACTCCTTCTTCCAACCTTTCCTATATTTCATAGCTGAGTGGTTGAAGCTAACCAGTTGGGAGTTATTGACAAAAATTATAACTTTGTCCTGAGAACTTCTGATTCTTTTTTCACCAGTCACAAAGACCATGCTTTAAATAATGTCTGTTATAATGTTGTGTGAAAATGTTTCAAATGTGAAATATTTCCAACTAATACTTTCATTAAGGTCAGAAATTTGTTGAACATTTTCACTGAACTAAGAATAGGGGTTTCAAGCTCAAAGAAATTAATTTGGGCTCAGGACGGGCTATTTTGAACTCAGAAGTCTTTGAATCCAAAATATTCTGAAGCCTTTAATATGCTGTGAATTTGGATCTTGCTTGCTTAGTTCAAAGAAGAGTAGAGTACTTAAAGGTATATGAAATGCCAAAATATCTTTCTGGTTCGTGGTATCTTTCTCATCTTTTCATTAGCCTTCGATGAGTTAAAAATATTACTAATTACTAATAATAATAGCTACTTTACTAAGGAGTCTGATACAACATAGAACCAATTAAATCTCAGTGATCCTGAGGATTCCTAATCGAAGGAATAGCATATATGAAAAACCACAAAAATATTTTCAAAGTGTTTTTTTTACTGAGACTATGTAAAAAAGGGGCAATTGTCTTTGAAAAATAAGATGACTAGCTTAGATAATTCTAGATCAAAACTAATTTCTAATGTTTTCAAAACGGGTATAAAGGCATAGAGCAGGGTTTCCCAATCTGGACACTGAGTTAGAATATGATTATGGTTATATCTCTCAGCCAATCCATAAGACATTTGTTTCTCCCCCACAAATTGCTTGTTTCAATTTATCTATATTTTAAAAATCTCTTTTAATATGCAGATTTCTCCCCTTGATGCTTATCAAGGTCAAATCTAGGCTAGTATTCTTATTCTGACAGAAATTCATTCAAATGATAAGAGTATAATGTCCCACATTCCACAATTAGACTCTGCTTAGTGTTCCAATTTTAATCTTTGTTGGAAACTGTTGTTTGTATAGAACCATACACATTTTTTAAAAATGCTGTTCTATCTGCCTATTAATTATATTACTTTTAGCAAAAATTGAACTTGGAAACTTCACAACTCAAGAAGCTGGTGCCATCAGACTGCCACCTCAAATCTTTTTATCCTACTACATTACTTTATTTAAATAAGAAAACAACCTTCTATGTATGTGGTGTGGGTATATGCATGTGTGTGATTATGTATGTGCATGGGTGTATTTTAACCAATATAATATAATCAATATAATACTGAAAAGGAAAAAATGGAAATATCATTTTTTTCAGTGTTATATTGATACTTACAAACTATGTGGTCTGAATTAAAAATTAAAGAATAAACCATATATAATGTAGAAATGGTAAAAATTTCTGGAACTTTATATTTTAGGGAAATTCTAGTATTTCTATCATTTGTCTTATATAATTCCATAATGAAAATATAGTAGAGATTGAACTCCTGTTGTGACTATTTCTAGAACTGAAAATAATATGATTCAAGGAAAAGCTAGGACAACGATCACTGATAGGCTCTGTGGGATGCTTGGCCCTGCTTTCCCGCTCAGCAGCACCTTCTCCAATAGATTGTACTTGGTGATTTTTTAAAAATAAATTTAAAAGTGTGTTTATAGATTATTACAAATACACACAATATGTGTGGTCTTCTCCATTCTGGCAGCTTTTTGATATGTACTCTTTTAATTAAAAAAATGTCAGGCAAATTTCCCAGCTTGCTTTGAAGCTTTGTACAGATAAGACAGGGGGTCTGCTGTAGAGTTTTAGATTTATTTTTTAATGAGGAATCAGAATCAAAAATACTAACAGTTTGATTATGATATATGCAGAAAGATGCTTTTTATTTCCACAATAATGAAAGAAGTCTGGCTTAATTAGAAGAAATATTGACTAGGTACAATAATAGCAGCAAATCTTCATACTTTCTTCTCTCTGTCATACAGATTGGCCAAACCCACTGCAATCTATCAATTTCAGATTGTTGTGTATTGGCTTGCATCTTGCACAACAAGAACTGCTTACAAAGAATGAGTCTATCTTGCAAAGTATCAATTCTGCCCAGGATCTGGGAAGAAGCGGAAAAATCCCATCTCCTGATTGGTCACAGCTGTGACCTGTCAGTAAGTATAAAAGGGAAGCTTGCAAGCTTGCAAAGCAGCTTCTGATTACATCTTCTGTCTGTCTTCGAGTCACCTTGCTGTCCTTTGAATACATCTTGTTTTGGTTAACTCAAGCCTTGTCCCTGCCCACTACATAAAAGAGAATACTACTAGTTCAGTAGCACTGGGCTCTTTCTATGAACATTGTTGAAAATCAACACAAGCCCTATCACTTAATAAAACTGAAAAATTAACCATGGACTCATGCAAGACGCTCTTCATTCTAGGTCCATCCTGTTTTCATTCTTTACCCAGCTTTCTGACCTGCTGCCATTGCAGTGGATGTAATTTAATGTCTTTCAGTATTCCTTTGGCAGCACAAGAGCTTCTGAAATTTGTCAGACTATTTCAGCTTGTCAGTGATTTCACGAGTACTTCCTGTATACATCTCATACTATACTAGTGCCTAGAACATTTTGAGTGATGGGATGACCTTGTTAGTCTTCTGGGTATTTATTTTAATTATTAGCCTACATCTCATTTTTGTTGATCTCTATTCTAAGAAAGTTTTGAAGGCCATGAAATCAGTTTTGGTTGCAATGGATACCATAGTGTTTATGGGGAACATTTTATTAAATTCTGGGGTTAAAAAAAAGGTTAAGAGATATTGGGCAAATCTTATATGATTGTTCAGCAAAAACACAGATAATTTTTGCTTAGTCCCCACCTTGGCCACAGTTATATCTTATTTAATAACACTGAGATAAATTCATACATATAAATACCATGCAATATCTTTGGAATAATTTCATACGTATTCTAGACTCCCCATTATTCTGGACTCTATTAAATTATTGTACAAAATGACTCACCTTCCCTTCCTTCTCATCTGAGAGTTTAATTTAACAATATTTGTATTGTACTCCTGAAACCCATAAGCAGAAACTAAGCCCCACTGGGAGGAGTGACTTATTGCAAACTCAATTTGTAAGAAGTGCGCTTCTGATATTCTATCGTTATACATATTAAATAGGCATCCAATTTTGAAACTGTCTTATAAAAATTATTTATGTCAGTGAAGTAAGAATGGTTGAACTCTGCAACCTATAGGGTGAAGCTATGGGATAAGATATTTGCTTGTTTGATTGTAATTCCAAAATTCTACAATTATACTTCATCATAATTCTTCTAAGTATTAACATAGGCTAAATTCTGAAAAGCATAATTTTGCCCTGATGAAATATTATGAAACAACTGGAAATACAGACTGCTTATGGACATGCAACATCCCACCGAGGCATCTTATAAATGTCAGACACAATAAGAATATCACCTTGGTCACAACTTCATTGAGCTGAACTGATAGGAGAAGCAAATGAAGAGACTACTTGATCACTGAGTCAATTCTTATACCTTAGATCAATAACATGTGAAGTTAGCTCACTATAAATCTTAATCAGCTAAGACAACTGGTAAATTTATGTGCTGCTCTTGTAATTCCTCTAGTCCAACAACAACATTTTACTATTAGGTTTCTCAGAACTAGGGCAGAATTTATGACCCTTTATCTGAATTTTTATCTCAATGAAGATCAACTGCTAGCAAAGTAACTATCCAGAGAAAGTTGCCCTAATAAATATTTACTGACATTTGGACAGCCAGCACTGATCTGGCAAAGCTCCTCTCAATATACCATGTTCATAAGCCAGTTATGTAATTCACATACAATGTTTAGTAGGTTGTTTTTTTGCTGAAGAGGCATCATTGGTTTGTTTGCTTTTTCAACCTTAGTTTTCATTTTGGGAGGCATGCCTCACCCAGTACTAATCCTTCTAGCTATTCTGGTAACAAATATGAGTGTTTTAATTTTAATCAGATACAGCAATCAAGATGACAAAAATGAATATTTTTTGCACACATCTGTATTTTTCTTTGCTCTCCTCTAGCATGCTTTAGATTTGAAAAGGCAGCATTTGATTTAAAAGTGTTTTATTGAAAAATAAAAGGAAGAGCAGGAGACTCATAAACTCAGCTATAGCCTTACCTGTGCTCTGACTGAGGGATCTTTTTTAATCCACTTTATCACTGTTTCGTAAACCAGTTCTTCTGTTTTTGTGTTTAGGCTGTCATTTGACATGTAGGAAATGACGTCTTCCTTTGAGATATTAAGAATCTCCTCTTGATTTGCCACTTCTGGGAAAATCTGCAGGGCGTAAGCCTTTGCCATATTGTACAGTTCGCTGCACTGCATTGCTTCAGCCATGGCTAATATTCCTAAGCAATTGCTAGCAGTCAACTGTTTTTCTAAAAAGAACATAAGAAACAAAAGATATAGGATAGGCCTTTCATTTTTTTCGACCAATATTAACCATGCCGCAGGTCACAAATATGTACCATGATGATGGCTTTTACTCATTGTACATGTAGCCTGTCTGTCATTTCTTGGTTCTGATTGTTATAAATAGCAATAGCACTTGGACTTATATACAGCTTCATAGTGCTTTACAGCCCTCTCTAAGTGTCAGATTCAGCCTATTGCCCCCAACAATCTGGGTTCCCACTTTACCCACCTCGGAAGAATGGAAAGCCAAGTCAACCTCGAACTGGTCAGGATCGAACTCCTGGCAGTTGGCAGAATTAGCTTGAAATACTGCCTTCTAACCATTGCGCCACCACAGCCAGCTCATGCCATTTGAAATCTCAAAGGGGGATTGGAGACGAACCATTTCGCCTCAAGTATTAAAAACATGGTTAAGATAAGCATCAGGCTCTATCAAATGTGCATAATTAGGGCAATAATATAAATACAAAATGAGACCAGCATATCTTAAATATTAATGTTATCAAGAGGGAGCATGAACAGTCAAGAGTGTGGGTGATGCTAAGTGCTGTGTAGATGTGGCAGTTCCACGAGAGCATTAAAGGGTACAGAAGCTACCAATTAGATACAAAATTTAGCATCCTGAGAATCTTAGATTTAATATTTTTTCAAAAAAAAACACCCAACAATTTTTAAACATTTATTAGTATGATGGTCCCAGAAATTAGAGAAGTTGGCACAGTTAAGGATACTACTACTTCCACCTTTTGAGGTTTTAGGATGGTCTTTCCTGACATATACTACTAAAACTCTTCTGTCTGTTCATCTGTTTGTCACCTTCAAATAATCCGATGGTGCATCGTAACATCAACATTTTTGAATCAAGGTACTTCAAATTTGCTAATGTAGAGAATTGTATAAATCTGGGACTCATTACTCCTGTGTGAATGAAATTTAAAGGCTCTTCACACCAGTTGTATTGCCAAATTTGTGACTGCAGTGGCACTGGCATGCTACCATGGACAGTGTGATCAAAATTTCTGATCCTCCCTGCCAGCTTTTGACAAGCAAAGACAACTGAGAAGGAAGTCCTAAACCACTCCTGCTGGTTTTCTTTTTTCTTTTGGTCTGGCTATGGTTATTCTGTTGATCTATTTAGGTAAGGAACCTAAAGCCTAGTTTGTCTCAAATGCTTATGCTGTCATATTACCAAAAGACATTCCACTTGGAAAGTGCCTTTTGTGTACATAGTACAGTCAATTCAGACATAATATTTAAAAAGTACCGTAACTTGCTAGTCTTCATGTTTGCTAATGATTTTTAAGTGCTAAAATTATTTAGAAATCTGTATTTCTCTTATAATAATAAGACACAGTTCTCCTGATCAATTCTTACTATCAAAGGATCAAGTGGAGATATAATGCTTCCAATTTCTCAAGCACTGACTTTAGAACAATATAAAAACTTACTCTTCATTTTTGTTTTACTGCTTCTTTAACCTCTCTGCTTACTAATGATTATACTTTATATCAGCACTGTTAATTCCGATTAATGATAGTCAAGGTATAGCTTTTAAAATTATCTCATCATCCAGAATTTAAAATTAAGATTTAGTTGAAGCTGAATTGTTTTAGTCTTCGTGGCAGCCAATGTTAGTGCCAATATGATGTTTCATCATGTTACGACAGGTGGAAGGAATATATGTAGACAGGTTGAGACTCACTGACAATCTATTAACCATGGTTAACATGTCTCAGAAAACCACTTCTTCACTAATCCAAAGATATGCAAGTGAAAGGGAGGTTCATTGATAGTGCCAAGTCAAATTTGGGCATGGCTAAGCATCATGAACTAATCCAACTCTAAAGATTTGTTAAGCATGGTTTATGACATATGGCACCATGCAAATCCATCCAACTGTGTTTTATTCAGCACATCTTGATAAAAATGTGGCTTAGCATGATATGAAAACTCAAGATTCTTCAGTCTGAATGGCTGACAAGCAGAGACAACTGCAGCTGTGTTAATCCACAAGCAGCAATATAATTTCATCATTCTTTTTCCTTCATCACCAATGAGGACAGTAGAATTATAAATTCTGCTGCATATTTTGATTCCTATTCAGGTCATGTTCATTCTTACCCAGTCAAAACCTTGAGGCCCTGTATTCAGCTGTACTAATATTGCAAGTTTTCATGGGAAAGCACTGTATTTAGAAATCATATTACATTTCCCCCTGCGTATCTGCTTATTTTATTTCCAAAATAATAATAATAAAAGCACATTCAAAATCACCCACAAGATAGCAAGGAAAATAGAGAACAGCTCTAAATATTCTCTTCAATCTTTAGGTTACTTAAAGCCATCTAAAAGAAAATGGAAGAGGAGAGGAAGAGGAATACAAATTCAAATAGAAAATTAATCCCTAAGCCAATTTGCCTCTGTAACATAGTGAGAAGTCCTAACTAGTTTTTCCATTAGTGTCTCTCAGAAGAACATTGGAAATAGTGCTTTAAAGTGATGCAATGTTTATGATAAAATGAAAAATGAGTTCAGCTAAAATGTTTTTCTCTAAACTTTTCATAGAGTAAATACTCTAAGACCTGTTTCTGCAACTCAATCCAGCAAGGGCTATAAATCAAAACAAGCAATTATATTTTATGAATTCTCCAAATGAGAATGCAAGCCTCTAGTTCCTCGTATATAATGAAAGTTGCAGCCAAGTCTCCCAACTGCATAACTATAACACAGTTCACTGAATTCAAATATTAAGTATTGGAAAAGGAAAGCTTCACATTGATTTAGTGGAAATAAATATATTGTGTTATAATAGCTGAATCTATAGAGATAATGTGTACAGATATATTTGGGGGCTATTATAAAATCTATAAAATCTATTAAAAACATGCCGGATCACAGTTATTAAATCTGCACTAGGTCAGCAAATGCTATGAGGTATCCATCTTTAAAGTCTATGAATAAAATCTGGACCAAACAGATTCAGAGAAATCAGAAAGCACAAATGCCTCGTGAGCCCAGAACGTTCACCTCATGAGCCTTCCAGATGAGTCTTTCTGCAACTAGGGTGGCTGTAATGATGTTGGTGGGACAAAGGTGGGAAATGATTCATACCCTCAAAAAGGAGAGCAGGGTTTTTTGCCTTTGCAAAAACCGCAAATAGCAAGTAAACAGGAAAAGGTTGTGACAGGAGACTGTTGGATTCCATTTTGTTTGTAATACTCTCTCCAAAAATTCAAGTGGGTGGGATGAGGAATCCCAAATTCAGAGTGCTCTTGAATTTCACAGCTATTTTGAATGAAGATCAATAGTTCCCCAGAAAAGTATTAATGATTCTGCTCGGTTCCATTTGAAAGCATTTCTAACGGCAATTCTAGGGCTCTATGCTTTTTGGATAGCTACAGAATGTAAAATCTTATAGTCCATATAATAATCTTAAGAGCAGCTGAAAGGCAAAACAGAAGAAATTGCATCAATACTTACCTAGAAAAGAGACACAGACTTTGCAGAATGTATGAAACTGGAATTTGCTGGCAGCCTCGAGAAGAGTTTTGGCATTGGCGGAATCTATTACTAAGGAACCTGTATAAACAAATTCCAGCAGCAGTTCCAGAACATCCGCTGTGAGATTTGATAATTCCAGCTCCAGCTTCTCGCTGCTTCTGCTACTGTCCCGGGGTGACCTAGCAACAGCAGATAACGAAATTCTTACAGGACATTAACTTTCCCCCAACGGTTGTCACTTACTGAATGCCCAGAAAATCATATTATAAATTCACTGACATAGACTCTTCTTGTTTTTGTTTAAGAATAAAAAAAATACTGTATCTTAAAGAATCAGATGAACTTAAAAGGATTTTATTACTGGATCTGAAAGAGAAAAATCTGCACACTCAAAAAATCAGTTTATTGCTACTCTGCATATTCATGCAAAAAAAATCGCAAACCAACAAAATGAACAAAAATTAAGAACAAAACCAGCCAACATTAATGAAAATATGGAACAGGATTAAGTTTCAAAGGGAAGCAATACATTTTTATGTTTATTGTTCGCATCTCTCCATCATTGAATAACAAAACCAAGCAGGAGAAGGAGGGGAAAAAAAATCCTGCTTTGTAAATGAACACCTTATCTCTTTTTGTTCCCAGGCGCTGCATCCTTCATAAAATACATGGAATTATATCTCCAAATAGAAAGTAATAGCAAAATGGAGCTTAAAAATTCTTAGCTTCGTATTCTCAAAGCTGCAGGCAATTTGAAAATAATCTGCACATTTGGTAACGGCACATTTAGCTGACCCTAAAAATATATTGTTCCCTTTAAGGCGCTTAAAAAAAAAAATAGAGGAAGGAAGGAGACCCCTCATGGTATTGCTTTGAAAACTAAATACAAGACGAGATAGACAGACAAAATGGTTAGAGCAAAGGAGGGACGGGAGGGGTGGAACAACGACCAGCTCTGCCACAGCCAGCCAGCAGCCATCCTCTCGAAGTCTCACGACTGTGGCCTACCGCTTTTTCCTGCGTAAAGTGCTAAACGATTGGGTGATCAAAATAGCGCCTGCATTTCAAGTGTGCATTAGTGCTTGTGAACTAATCAGACAAAAAATAGATACACGGGGAAGGTGGTGAGGTGTTGGGGGGAAAAGGGCCCAGTTCCTAATGGCTGGCACATGGATATAGCTGCTGCAAAGTGCTAAAAGTTGGGTTACACCTGAAAGACAAAATGAAACGAAAAGCATTTGGTAATATCAAGAAAAGGGGAGGAAAGTCTGTTAGCATAGGAAAGCAAACGCCTTTTAAATGGTTAGCGTCACCGGCACCTTCTCACAGAAACCTTTCATTGGTTTTAATGTGGATTCAAGTCCGGGTACTCTGCCATTGAAACCTGTGTCAGAATTAATACCAACATTTATTTCAGCTTTCAGCAGCTCTCAGTCTCTCAAAGGTTACAACATTATTTATTTATTCATTATACCACCTTTATTATTTTTATAAATAGGTCAAGACGGCAAATATAGCTGAATATTCCTTCCTCCTCCTATTTTCCTCCACAACAAGAATCCTGTGAGGAAAATTGGTCTGAGAGAGAGAAACTGGCCCAAAGTTATCCAGCTGGCTTTCATACCTAAGGTAGGACTAGAACTCACAGCCAGCCGGTGGTTAACCTGGTGCCTTAACCACTAGACCTAGCACCTTATTATAATTCCTATTTAAGACAACTCTGCTCTGATGCTACCAAAACCTGAGGATATAATGCATACTCAGTAATTTTGGCATCTTCACAAACATGATTGTGTTTTACCTGGGTAAAAGCGTACAAATTTTCCTATCAAATATCGTGGTTATTATGTAGGTTGCAGAAAATAAAATAAGAAAATTGTACGCTTGGGCACCGCATGTAGTTCACAACTGGCTTAAATTATTCAATTACTTTGTTGCTTCAGTTTGTACAAAAGTCTCTTTCATCTTCCTACGTGCCTTCTTCTCACTAGTATCATATTGTTATTGATGAGGATGTGTCTACACATTCCATCATCCGTTGCATCTATGCTGATGAAAACAGCAACAAGTGTAATAGCCAGTAGTTAAATCTGTTAAGGAGGCAGCATTTTTACTACATGCTTAACAGGAAAATCACAGAAGGGAAAAACTCACTATTTGCAAAAGTCACAGAAAGTGCAAGGTAGAACATGAATCTGGGTGAGGATATTTCTTTTCATGCCTTTGTCACAAAATGCTAACATTTATATATGTTAATTGTATCAATAGTTCTGCAAGTGATTAATCATACTCAGTTCTCCCTGGAGACAACAGGAAGGTATCTGCATCCAGAAACCTGTTAATAGCTTTAACCACTATTAGATTTTTTTTTAAAAAAAACCCAATATTTGAGACAACTCCAGATTGCTATTTCTCTCTGGAATAATTTTGTGATGATCCCTTCTCTTAATAATATACCAAGCAATAAATGGCTGTTCCAATTGATTAAGCACCAAAACAAAGCTAAGGTGTTTAATCAATCACAAAAGCCGCTCATGGAGAGCATAATACCCAGCAGAGATTTATTGATCTAACATGACTTGCCAGAAATGGAAAAGAAAATTATATGCTTTTCTTCTTCTAGTGACAACTTAATATTGGCAAGATGAGGTAACGGAGCTGCTGTGGGGCACCCAGATCAGGGTATATTGCATGACAAGAAATGAACTCAATCAACTAAACAAATTACATTAAAACAAATACATTAAAAAAAGCAAGCAAACGCACAGAGAACAAATATGGCTTCCATGAAGATAGACAGCCTTGAACAAAGTTAAACAAGAGGATAGATGGATTTCAATCATGGTTCCTATGAGATAAGCAAAAGGATATAAATCTACCCATGTAATAGACTGAGTAGATTAACTTCTATGACTAGACAAACGCCATCTCCCAATTCCACTAAAACGTATCAATAAAGGAAAAAAATTGTAGCTCAGGGTTGAAATGGGAGGTCCTTGGTGCTCTCTGTGCTTGATTGTTTTCTTGCAGATGTTTCATTACCCAAAGTAAGTAACATCATCAGTGCTTACTCAACAACTTCAACGCTAATGATGTTACATAGTCTGAGTAAGGAAACATCTGCAAAAAAACAACCAAGCTCAGAGATCACCAAGAATCCCACTAAAACTTATTTGGTAAGCTGCAACAAGCAAGGACAGATTAATTAGCATCAACTGCTATTCCTTCTCTCATGCCAAGGCAAGAGATCTGTTCATCCACGGCTGCTCATATTATTTTGGAAACAAACGCAAAACAAACAAAAAACAAAACCCAACACAAGGGTTTCCCTTTTCCATCCACTGCACAAGAAGCTGCCTCACTCTGCTTAATGGAAGGATCTATCCTAAAAGTAAAAAATGATGGCAAAATAAAAATTGTACACAACAGGGGCATTAAAATGGCCTTCAACTACCTCAAATAGGTGTGAGATCTTGCTGGACAGCTCAGGAAGTTCGAAACCCCCTCTTTGAGTGAATTGAGGGAAATATGCAAGTTTTCATGACCTGTGTTGTATTTAATTGTTGTAGGAGATTCCAACAGATCCATAACTCACTTTAGTGAACATAATGGGTAGCAATCTATGGAATTGTTTTTCGCTAAATAACACACTAGGTGCAAGGAGTATATTTCTCCCCCTAACATTGAAAACATCACCTGATCTTTCTGACTACAATTTTTGGAATTACAGAAGCCTGTGGTAGGAACAAACAAAGATGACATTTCTTATTGCTTAAGAGGGCTTCTGTCTCTATAAAACAGGGACCTCCAAACTCAGCAACTTTAAGACTTGTGGATTTCAACTCCCAGCCAGTTGGGAGCTCAAGTCCACAAATCTTAAAGTTGCCAAGTTTGGAGACCCCTGCTATAAAACAAGAATGTGCAATGTAGTTCAGACTGAAGTCTGAGGAGCATGCCAAGACAGATGCTGCTTATAGTAGGAAATGACCAGGACAGGATAAAATTCTTTATGAAGCTAGGGATGAAAACAAACATATGACATTGTTCCATTTTATTCAAATTAAATAGAGGAAAAGAGATGTCGCTCAGGATGGAATTGTGGAGTCCCCGGTACTCTCAGAGAGTACCACCGATCCCACAATTAAATACAATCAATATAATTATTCCCCATGTTCTTTAATAATATTCTGCTTCTACCAAATTAAAAATTACAGTTTGGCAACAAATTCTGGTGGGAAAGGGACTAGGATTAGGGTTATAGGTGTATTTCCTTGACTCTTTGTGATTGCCTGAGGCTGCAGCAGGAAAACACTGCTGAAACAATCAAAGGCTACAGTTGCTGAGAATAATCATATTTAAAGAGAGGAAAGTTGCATTAGCAATTAAGTATTTCTATGGAAAGGAGTAGATTGGATTATGCACGGTCAAATTTAGGGTAAAATGTTTGGGCTGCATACAGTAAAAGAAGGGAATTAAAACTTGCAGGTGGTGCATATGATACTACACCTGAAATGTTATATGTAGTACAAAGTGTTAAAATGTGCATTTGTACAATTTTATGTATTACTGGAGGCTGGCTGGAATATATTTTAGAAATCGGTAAAAGCTTAAATTGTAGGGAGCATTAGTTTCCCCCCCTTCTCTCTGAAAGTTTAAATATAATGATGTCATTTATTGGCCCAGTAATCACTGTTCACATTATAAAGGTCAAACATTTCACACTGAGGCAGGAAATCAATAGCTTCCTCCAACAATTCATGGGGGATATTATTATTTTTTGCTTACAAGGAATAATGTCTAATAATTAATGATCTTTGTCTTTTTTTATATCAGCCTGGCATTGGAGAATGGATGCACTAGAAAGTTGGTCAGGTCTTATAAATATATGCATTGAAACTAGGAAGTGAATTAGAAATATATTCAAGGTATATCAGGAGCCAAACAATTCGCTCAAGTTAGTATTAAAACAAAGGAGAAAGTGAGCTTTTTAGTACCTAACTTTTATGAGATTTATCAGTGAATTATTTCAGAATTACAACATATGGAGACCATAAGGACTACACCGGCAAGAAACAGTTAAGGAAAGCTCTTTTATATTCCTGCTATAGAACAAAATTTTAACTGTATAAAAACAATAGTTAGATATATTACTCTCCTGCACATGTATGCGTGCATCATGTTTCTTATCTATTAGAGTTCTATTACTTAAAGACCCATCTATTTCTAGGATTATGAAGCAAGTATTTCACCCTGGGAGAAGCAGGTGTTATCAAGGGCTGCACATAGAACTGCATCCATGTCTCCACACTCTGTCAAGCACTATTTTGCCTTTGAATTAAAATGTTGTGCAGCTATATTATCCACTTAGTTAAATATAAATACAGGTAGAATCATAAAAAGAAGGAGTATATCAACATGACTTTCTGGTGTAAACAAAGGGTGATTTACAAACCTAATCTATGAAATTAAGTAGTTATTATGTTAAAAGTATTTTATTAGTTGATTTGAAGATGAAAGGAGAAAACTAAAAAGATCTAAGAAAGTTTGTTTCCAAATAAACCTAATTTTTAAACTGCTTTTATTATCTCATTCAGGCATACATCCCTCCCCATTCTTTTGAAAAGGAGTCTCCAACACGCGGTTCATGGATTGGCACTGGTTCGTGGCATGTCAGCAACCAGTCCATGCAAACAAGTCAAGTCCCATTCACAAGATGCAGGCAGCATGCAAAACCATGCCCCCTCTGGTCCACGGAAAAAACTTTGGTGCCTAAAAGGTTGGGGGCCACTGCCTTAGAACCACCAGAAATGGTCTATTTCTACACACATTGTGCACATAGACACACCTTCTCATATTTCACTGAATTGTTTAGTTAGGACTTTATTTCATGATATTATAGTGCAAAGTTCCTTCAAACTCAAAGCTGCTTTCAGAAATTGTACAAATTCTGTCTATAAACTAAATTGTCTCCATCTTCCCCCAACAGGGCTAAGCTTCATAGATCTCATTACACCTGCTAACCATATTTATTTTGGCTGATTAACCATCTGATTATATTTTGAAGGCTGGCAATATTCTTTTTTCAAATTCACATTACATATGGAAAGCTATCTATACATATTATAGACAGCTGCCTGCTCTCTAGTTACTTGCCTGAGTTACATTAACAAGTCAAAACAAACTCAGGTTGTTCAAAAATGAAGCCATATGCCAGAAGTGGTATGACTACAGTAATGTGAAATCTATAACTCAAACAATTGTTTCAGGTTTTTCTTCTATCCGAGGAATATAACCGCATTCCCGCATTACAGAGATGATTGCAAACCTTTTTGTAAAAATTATTGAATTGTGGCTAGCAAATTCTTTAACTGAAAGTTCCATGAAGTTTTGTCTGTCTTGGAAATTTTTAACTGCAGTCCTGTTACCTGTGGAAATCTGTTTACAGTGGGTGGGAATACTATTATGAATGCCGGTTTTATTTCAAGTTGGTCAACTAGCCAGCTCTAACTAGAATTAAGCACTGAATTAAGAATTTTTATAGGACTGAAATAGTTAGAATTCTTTTGGAATTGGTTTGATTGGTCTGTCATTTATATCAGACAAGCTATATTTAAAAAAAGCTGAAGGTAATTAAAAGTATTTGGATTGTGCTATTTACTATTACTTTTTAAAGAAAATAGTTCCAATTCTACACCTCAGGACCTGGCTTCAAACACTGCCATAAGTCATTGTTTGTTTAACCACAGTAAATGACTGGAGACTTTTAAGAAGAGAATGGACTGCCATTTGTCTCCAATGGTATAGGGCCGTGGTGGTGAACCTATGGCATGTGTGCCGCAGTGGGCCTGCAGAGCCCTCTCCATTGGCACGCGAGCTAAGTTGCCCCAGAGCCACGCATGCTCAGAAGGGTGCAGCAGCGCCAGATGATGACATCACGGGGTCATGCACATGCTCAGAAAGAGAGTAGAGGCGCCATGATTACATCATGATTAGCTGCGACTCATCTGGGCACTTGGTGCCTAAAAGGTTAACGATCACTGGTATAGGGTTTCCTGCTTAAGCAGGGGGTTGGACTAGATGACCTACAAGGTTCCTTCCGATTGTTATTCTGGCTAGATTCCTGTAACATGCTAAATCAGAATTAAGTAAACAGATAATGGTTCAGTGCACTGTGAAAGCCCATTCAGTCTCTTTTTAAGTACCAAAGGATTCTACATTGTTTACTGTTGTGGAAAAATCAAAGTCCTACTATTAATTTTTTTTATCTTCTATAAAAGTTAGTATCCACACAGCAATTCATTTATGCTTTCTATTTTTGGATTGCCAAGAGTCCATATTTCACAACTGACAAAAATGTCTCTGCTTAACTGCAGGTGGAAATAAATCGCACAATTTAGGATTATAGCAAGTGAGCTAATCAGAAGTGTTTTTTGGATTTCTACCAGGTATTAAGGTATTCTTATTTTAGCACAAGATCATCATCCAAGCTTTGATGGCATTCGCTATTACTTCCATGTCAAAGGCCTCTGCGTGAGACTCCTACTAATCCCATTGCTTTGATTGTGAATGCCATTAAAAGGAACCATTTTGTTCCCAAAATATACTGATGGTTGTTGGGATATACTTATTATAGCTTTCTGTTGCATTTATTCAATTACATGTTACAGTAGAAGAAAATCTGTCGTTTCAGTATCATATAATATATAATGTTTTCAGAAACTTATCTTGCAATCTTTACACCACTTTTAAGTTATTTTCAATTCTGCAGATGGATGTATTTACTGATTCAGGATATTTCAGCTTACTGGAGGGATGAATCTTTTGGTCTATGTTTATATTTGCTCAGTTTTGAGAAAATATCTTTCATTGGTGGAAATCCATGGATCTAATATTCTGTGTCACTAAATTACTCGCCATAGTCAGTCACTCAGTGAAGCTAAATCTGGCTTGATGAGAAATGACATGAGACAAACTTAAGCAAATGTAATGCTATAGTTGCTGAGCAAGTATGCTCAACTACAGATCTGCTATTCCACTAAAACTTTGTGGGTTGGGAGGATAAAATCTTAGAAGCACAGCTTAAATAAGAGAGAAAAGAATGAGCCAGTTGTCCTTGGAACAGAATGTTCCTTAACAGGCCTGTTTTTCTTAGAAAACTGAGTAAGCTTCCTTAGAATCTGTTTCTAGAGGAACAAAGACAATGGACCGAAGAATAATTGTTGGCCCAAATACATATGAAAGCATCACCAGAAGCCAGCCTGTCTACTATGCTACATAATGGCTTAGTTGGTTACTGAATTAAACAAACATTTTACAACTTAAATACTCCCCAAGACACAAGGACAGCTAAGGACAGAATACAAAACATAGCAGGAAAGAACAGAGTTGTCATTCTAGACACAAAGCATTTTCTCTGGCCTCATGATCTCTTTTAATCATATTTACTGCACAATACTAAAAGAAGGTTAGCAACACAGTTGTTGCTCTACAATTAATTTTCACTCAAAAGTATCTAAGTATTTCTCGCTCTAAATTATCCAAAATTCCAGTTACTGCAATAGAGTTAACTATTTGTTCAGTTCAGGCTGAATTTTATGAACATTTACTCATTCTTATAGGTTGAGTAAGTTCCATGTGAAATAAGAATTTATTAAGTATCTAATTTACTGAGATCAAACAACTCTCTAATATTTTTATCCGGTTCCTCCAGCTAGACAGAATATTTGAATAAAACAGGAAATCTGCATCTTGTTTAAGGGTTTTGGATTTATTCAATTAAAATTTTATGTGAGAGCTTAATTCATGTATTGTTGTTCAATCATATACTCTTGCTGCTGCTCTTCATGATCTGATAAATATTATTTCATAGAAGTGCCTGTCAGAAACTGTGTTCATGTCTTCAGTGAATTTGGCGCCTCTCTTGCTTTTGCCATTATCTAACAGATGCTAGATCTCAAATGCCTCTGCCTTTTATGAATCTGTGGAAGATATCAGCATTCTTTACAGAGTTCTGATTCCATGCATTAGTGAAATCAAGATTCAAAATGTTTACTATTACCTTACTAACTTATGAGCTAAATGTATCTATTCAGTAGTTTGAGTATTGTTTAGCGCTGCCTTTTTTAAACATATTATAATATCAATTGATCTTTTCCTCATAATTATTTGCAACCTATATAGGGTTTAACTGCATCATTTTGCAAGCTATTAAACAGTGGCATATTCACATAAACTGCTAATTAAACATAACCTTCTAACGATCCTTTGTTGGAATGTAGATTTCATTATGAATCATCAATGTCTCCAGGTGGGGATGAACAGACAACTGGTGTGCCTTAATGGATTCATAGATCTGGCTGCATCTTAATATGATTTGTTTTTGTAAATCCAGCTATTTTGCTTTATAAGCCATAGTTTCTAACTTTGCTTTGCATGTGTATGTATGTACTTTTTCTCCTTGAAATTCTGAGATAACCGTGTCCTCCAGAGAAGTTGAAATAGCTGTTTCAATGTCTTTCCCAAATCATCTCCATATCATCATCCCTTCTTCACTTAGGGATTGTTATAATTGTTAAGTAATCAGGGGGCTTTAGGGAACAATTAATTATATCCAGATTAAAATAACTTGAAACCAGTGATCCATCCAGTTGTTGGTTCATATCAGTTGTGCTTTAATACTCAATCTGGTGTACTCTGACAGGAGCACTCCTGATGAAAAAATATATTTGGAGCTTAGACTCCCAAAAAGAACTATACAAATCTTGATGGAATTCTGTTAGCATTTTAAGGGTACAAACTTAAGGGGTTAAGTTCAGTGTTAAAAAATATCAAAATAAAATACGGGTTCTCATTTTACCTTAAAAGTCCAACATTGATTTTAAAAAGTGTTGGGAGTAGTATTAAGAATGGTAAAAAAAAACCTAAAGAGTTTGAGACTGAACTAAATTCAAAAGATGTACTGTAAATTGGGATATGATCCCAATTGAAAAATATGTAGAAATTGCTCTCGGAGAACTCTTGCCTCAAAAAGCTTAAAAAAGAATAACTTGAACAAAACAAAACAAAAAGCTTCAGTAAATACAGCAATACTATGTTAGATGTTTTGGCTATGAATTTCGCATGTTCTTTGCAGAACCCAGTAAAGTGGAAAATAACTTTGCTCAGTCTTGACTATTAATGGTTCAACAGTGTTTTAAAGATGTTTTTGCAAATCTCAATTGCTATTGTCTGCTATTGTCTACTATTGCAGGTATATGAAACGCCTGGCAGTTAATTGACTATGTTGTCCAAAACTTGGGATGTAAATATTTCCTATCGAGATAATGATTTCCCTTTGATTTTTATCCAGGTCCTCAAACAGCCAGGACCAGAAGGGCATGAGACTCAAGTAAATATATGGTTAGGTCATGATATCACATTGCACACCACTGTATCATTGCAGCATGCCTCACTGCCTGTTTATCCACAGCAAAAGCAAGCAAAGTGATTAGTCTGACCTTGCTTGAACAAGATTTGCAGTTCTGTTTTGACTGAGTGAAAACCCTAGGAGTAAGCAGTAAACTTTCAACGGAAGCTGAGTGATACGAATTCTGCATCCCTAGCTTTAATATTAATGAAATAGGTGTCTAATTAAGTTGGAATGAAATAAATTTTAATAGTCCTCTTGATTTTGAGATTCCAGATTCTTTTTGTTCAACAGGTTACTACGATTCCCTCTGACTCTTTAGAGTGAATATCTTGTACAAATCTTACAAATCTAGTAACTGTTGCCAGGAAGGTCAAAATTAATGAAAAAAACTACTATATTCCATTAACTTTTTAAAGGGGCTCAATTTAATGTAAGAAATTAAAATAATACAACACCATCTCAGTACAAATGCACTATTGCAAAGATACTATTATGCTTTTAGGAGAGCAAGACAATTTTGCAGTTGGTGATAAAAGCAAAACAACAATAATAAACATCTGAATGCACGGTTTGATTCATGACATTTACATTGTGTGTGCAGGTTTTTGATCTCTAATGGATCACAGCACATCTAATATGTGAGAATTTCACTATTCATTTAAGAAAAGAAATCCTAAAGGATATATGCACTATAGCACTCAGTCCTTTAAATTGGAATCACGTTTTTAATTATTACTGGCTCCAACTAATTTTTGCAGATATTCAGTTTTGACTGCAGTTAGGTTTAAAGACTTATCTCCAATTGATACATTCAGCCTTGCAGGCTCAGTGCAAGACCAATCACCTTCCATGGAAGGAACTGGCACATTTAAAACTCTCAATGGATTTCCACAAAAAAACTCATGAATGTATAGTCTGGGTTTTCCAAAGGTTTGGCAACTGTAAAGCATCAAATCTAAAAGCCACCTGAAATGTTAAGGAAGATTATGTTCCACTGCTTAACAAATAGAGCATGAAACAGAACACTTCCCCCGAACTATCTAAAACAACATGGAACTATTTTCCATATTGCTATTTAAATTAGCTAGCTTTTTTAAAAAAAGGCATCCCAAGCAATCTCCAGGTACCCACCCAGCTGTAAAAGGAAGAGAACACTTTGTTCTTTCCACCTAGCTATTGGGACCATCTCTCAGATTTTATAACTGGATTAACAGAAGTTGCTGACATTCCTTTGGCTTTAATTCATAACTCAATACTATTTAAGCTAATGTCTCTCTTCTTTTTAAATAAGGTAGTGCAATCCTCTTTAATATCCTGTCTTCTGGAAGTACTGGACTATTCCATTCCATTCCATTCCATTCCATTCCATTTATTGAATTTCTATACCGCCCTTCTCCCCAAAAGGGACTCAGGGCGGTGTACAGCCAATAAAATAAACAGATACACAATATAATGCATACAATTTAAAAAAACAATTAAGACAAAATATTTTAGGTGGCTGACAATTTAGGGAACTAAGTATTAAAAGCAATTTAAAACCAAAAGTAAAATATTTAAAATTCAGAAAATCAAAAGTTTTGCAGGGGGAGGCATGACTAGGCCAAACCGGCCTGGCTAAAAAGGTGTTTTTACTGCACGGCGGAAAGCACGGAGGATCTCAGGGGGAAGGTCGTTCCAGAGGATGGGTGCTGCCACAGAGAAAGCTCTCCCCCTGGGGGTCGCCAGCCGGCATTGTCTGACTGACGGCACTCTGAGGAGGCCCTCTTTGTGAAAGCGAACAGGTCGGTGAAAGGTGGTTTTGGGGTGAAATTCCATCAGTACGCTCATTGTACATTTCCACCCCGAGCCACCCCAACGATGCCGTGGAAGTGATGATCCAGTGCTTGAAAGCTGTGCGGATCTGGATGGGGAAGAACAGACTCAAACTCAACCCCTCCAAGACTGAGTGGCTGTGGTTACCGGCGTCCCG
>JANHFO010004863.1:413379-423761 GCA_032468095.1 Pareas carinatus | reverse complement strand
TAGGGGTTGTTCCTCTATCCTGGTCCTATTAGACCTCTCAGTGGCTTTTGATACCATTGACCATGGTATCATGCTGCACCGGTTTGGGGGGTTGGGAGTGGGAGGCACCATTCTTCTGTGATTCTCCTCCTACCTCTCTGAGCAGTCGCAGTCTGTGTTGGCAGGAGGGCAGAGATCAACGCTGTAGCGGCTCACTTGTGGGGTGCCACAAGGTTCAATTCTCTCACCCCTCCTGTTTAACATCTATATGAAGCCGCAGGGTGAGATCATCCGTGGCTTTTGGGTGGAGTACCATCAGTATGCTGATGATACTCAGTTGTACATCTCCACCTCGGGCCACCCCAATGCTGCTGTGGAAGTGATGTCCAAGTGCCTGGAGGCTGTGCAGATCTGGATAGGGCGCAACAGACTCAGACTTAATCCCTCCAAGACTGAGTGGCTGTGGTTGCCGGCATCTTGACATAGTCAGCTCACTCCATCGCTGACTATTGGGGGCAAAATACTGGCCCCCACCAAAAGGGTTCGCAATCTGGGTGTCCTTCTGGATGCACAGCTGTCCTTGGTAGACCATGTGGCAGCCGTCACCAGGGGGTCCTTTTACCAGGTCCGCCTGGTCCGCCAGTTGCGTCCCTTTCTGGATTGGGACGCTATGCGCACAATCACTCAAGCCCTCTTCACTGCCCGTCTGGACTACTGTAATGCTCTCTACATGGGGCTCACCCTGGGATGCATCTGGAGGCTTCAACTGGTCCAGAATGCGGCCGCGCAGGGGATCATGGGGTCGCGGGGCAGTGCCCATGTGTCCTCTCTCCTGCATGAGCTGCACTGGTTGCTAGTGGGCTTCCGGGTATGTTTCAGGGTGTTGGTGACCACCTTTAAAGCGCTCCATGGCTTAGGACCCTGTTATCTACAGGACCGTGTTCTACCAGCCAATACCTCCCACCGACCGGTCCGGTCCCACAGAGAGGGCCTCCTCAGGGTGCCGTCGGCCAGACAATGTCGGTTGGTAACCCCCAGGGGGAGAGCCTTCTCTGTGGCAGCACCCACCCTCTGGAATGACCTCCTCCCCGAGATCCAAACTATTTCCGACCTCCGTGCTTTCCACCGTGCTGTAAAAACACACCTTCTTAACCAGGCCGGTTTGGCCTAGTTTCACACCTTTCCCCCGTGAAAATTTAATTTTATATGACAATTTTAAATCTAGTTTTAAATTGGTTTTAATATTGGGTTTGTCCAAAATTTCCAGCCACTTTAAATATTTCCTTTTAATTCACTTTTAAACTTTTTGTAATTTTGTATATTGTATGTTTTATTGGCTGTACACCGACCCGGGTCCCTTTGGGGAGCGGGATGGTATATAAATCTGATAAGTAAGTAAGTAAGTAAGTAAGTAAGTAAGTAAGTAAGTAAGTAAGTAAGTAAGTAAGTAAGTAAGTAAGTAAGTAAATAAAATGGGTACTCTGTATTTTGGGTGAAGGAATGTGCAGGCATAACAATTCTGGATAATTAATGATTGAGCAGTGCTAATGAAATTGCATGCTAATGTGAATATAATATATAAACAGTTTCTTATTTTAACTTTAAAAATTTAAAATAAACATCCATTGTTGAAATGTAACATGTGCCTCTTCTATAGCTTTCCAAAACAACTGTTTAAGTCAGGACCAAAGCTTAGGTCCAGGTTTAACAATTTGCAACTTATTGGTTCCGTGAATGGGTTATATTTTCATCCCTTTTAGTTATTTCTTTAGCTTGAGCTTACATATTGTCATTTGTAAGAATCCAGCAATGGTGGATGGTAAATCGTTATGTCTCAGAATTGCATGTGAATCCAAATGTTATTGTAGAGTTAATAAACATTGGATAAAGGAAAGATTGGTTTAATATTGTGTGCAAACTTGGAAAGTGCTGGCAATAAAATGTTTTCAACTCCCATGACAGCTTGATGGATGATACGATAAAGCACTCATCAGAGTAACCTTGCCATATTGTTTTGCATCACTTAATACAGAGAATCTACTACAGATTGGCAAATGACTGAACAGATCATCACATTTCCTGTCTACCTTTGTCATTTCGCATTTAGACCCAGACCCTGCTCACATGCCAGATGGCACCTCTAGCACAGTTTCAAGCTGCTGTTGCAGCAAATGAGATGATAACTGCCTGCCTCTGGAGGACTAGGAATGCCAGATTACTTCTCTTCTTTCAGGAGGTAGCTTATTGCCAGTCACTAAACGGCTTGTCTGGATGTAGCTAATTCAAAAGCTGACAGTAGCAACTAACTGATGTTCAACCTAATTATTTCTTTAGAAATCACTGGTGAAATGAAGCCTTAAAGAGAAGCCTTCTATATAAAAGGACAAGAGAGTTACCTTTGTATTATCACTGGTTCAAGATTTAATGCTTGAGTTAATGCTAGGTAATTTTGCACTACGGTCATGTGCAAATGTGCTCAAAATATCCCTGGTATGAATAAATAGGATTCCATTCATAACTTTTATGATTAGGGTTGTCAGATTGGATCCAGTTTAATATATGGGGGAGAGAGCAAGAGAGCACATGGGAGTAAACTCTACTAAAACATTGCATTGTTTTAAAAAAAATCTTTTAAAATTAAAGTAGAAAACAACTCTACAAAATAGATGTGTTCAATATCATATTTCTAGACCCATAAATTGTAATATTACTGTTAAACATCATCTCAGTACAGTAGTTAAAAGTGAAAAACAGTTCTGCTGTGGGATTAGAATGAACTCTTGAAATTTATTCTTAGAGTCAGAAATTATCAATAAACTAGATCAATGTCATACTTGGTGTTATTTCATCCTATTACTTTTGGTAATTTCTTTATATTGAATCTGTGTTCTTTACCAAATGACATTCCTATGTGCTTGCTACTGCAATATATGATGAGAGTTTCCAATCTATATAGCTGTATCTGAATCCACACACATGCTCTGAGCACTGTCCTTTTCAACATGCTTTGAAATTTTACAGAAGTCTTTGAACAGCACTTTTTTTATCCTGCAACACATCCTTTTGGACAAGAGATTAGAAGTTTTCTTTCAATGCATGTAACTTCTGTAGATAACCTTTAAGTCGTTTCCTTTACATAAGTTCATTGAAATTCTCAACCCAAAGAAGCAATATCATTCCCTGAAATGTAGAACTAAATATTAGTAGCTTCCCTGAAGAATTAGAAGTTCTGCATATAATATTTTAAGAGTTTCCAATAAATATTAAAAAGGAATCAAATCAGGTACTAAAAGCATAATCTTCTCTGAGTCAAACTGTCATTCTTGTAACTGCATTGAAACAATCATATAATTCCCTTGACAACACTATATTGTGGTTTGCATTTGCCTCCTTAAAAAAAAGAAGAAGAAGCAACACTTAGTCTAGACTTCACTCCAGGAATTCCTTGGATACTAACCAGACTAACCACACAAACTTTCTGAACTCAAACAGATAGCATGGAAATGTTTTAAAGGAGAGAGCGAGCGAGCATTAATTGCTACCAAAAATAGAACTGAAATACACCTACATTGCACACATAGTTAGCTCTACTGCATTAATATATATGCTGACATATATCATCATTTTCTGAGTATTAATCTGGATTGCCAGCAGATATAGATGAACTGAGGTAGCACTGTTACAGGTTGCAGAAGAAGTCCCATTATTGCTGCCAAATATGAACACAAGAACCTGGACAAAGATTAGATAACAGTAATGAAATAATATAAAACTCCTTCTTTTTGCTGTCTTCTGTAAACAAATCTGGATTTTTGCAGTCCAGAGATGGAGGCTCTAATATACATCTTAATTATTTCTGTTCAAAAATCCAAAATTTTACTATTTTTTCATGTCTTCCGTTTAATGGACTTTCTCTTGTTTCCCTTCAGTTTTTTTCTCCTGATTCTTTTCTGCAGGAGGAAAAATAATCTGCAAACAGATAAAAAACACCATGTACTGCATTCAGCCTGCATAATTAAGGCCTTTATACATATTTAGTTCCCGCATCACCAAGGAATACAAAAGATCAGATTCAAATTGATAATGCAACCTGACCCAATGTGAAAACTCAGTAGATCATAAACTGTGATTCTAGAAAAATAAATGAAGTTCCTGTTGAATAAATATTAGGAGTTGTTAATCAATAGGCAGGAATGGTTTTCGTCAAAAAGTAGAACAGCATGTGGAAAAAACCCTGCTAATGAGAATATGCAAGGCCATGGGAACAAGATTCACCAGCATTATGTAACAAGACAGTCTGAAAGCGAATGTGCCAGTGGTTTCCAACTGCTAGATCAACCACCATACAGGCTCAAGCAGTCTGTTTAAGGCTTTTCTTTTTTCTTTATGAGAAAATTGTAGACTCATTTATCATCCTTTGGATATGTACATTTTATGCAAGGAGAAATTGGGGTTCTCTCTTCATGCAGCAGGTTGGAGTTTATTTGACTCAGAACAGCATCCAGAATTTACCATTGGTGCAAATTGCATTGATTAGGAACCAGTAGTTTACTAGGCACAAGATAAAGCATGGGCTCTGCTCTTTAGATTATGATACTGCCATTCTCTAAAATTATGTTTTTCAAGCTTGGCAATTTTAAGATGTGTGGACTTCAATGGCAGTATGGATTCCACGTATCTTAAAGTTAACATGAGGGGTGCAAAAGTTAGAATGCAGTATGTAGGCTAACTCTGCTCACAGCCAGGAGTTTGATCCTGTTGGGTTCGAGGATAACTTAGCCTCTCATCCTTCAGAGGCTGGTAAAATAATGATCCAGACTGTTGAAAGCAATATGCTGATTCTGTAAACCGGTCCCTGGTCCATGGACTGGCACTGGGCCATGGCATGCCAGCAATTGGGCCATGCAAACAAGCCAAGCCCCATTGGCGAGATGCAGGCAGCACACAAAACCACACACCCTCCGATCCGCACAAAAACCTTTCTCCATGGAACTGGTCCCTGGTACCCAAAAGGTTGGGGGCCACTGCTATAAACCACTTAGAGAGTGCTGTAAAAAAAACACTATAGGGAGGTATATAAGTGCTAGTACTTTTACCAAATTTGAAAAAAAAAAGATTTGTCCAACTGTTTTGATCCTACCCTCTGCTTGATGAAATTAAAAAATAAAGTCCTAAAAATGCTATGATTGGCAAATGGTTTTGGCCAATTGCTAGTGCCACAGATTTAGCCTTATTTCATGGCCTGTTAAAGTTAGACTCGGTCCTGCCGTTTAGGTTGGGTCCCTCGCAAGCCTGATGTGTGTGTTCCCAGCCAAGATGGAAATTTTGTCAAATATGCTCATTGTTTTGCTTGCTGCTTTACCTATACAGGATTGCTATTATCCTGCTCAGAAAAAGCAGGGGTGGATTTTTCTCACCACTATACCCACCCAAAATGGGAGTAAATTTGCAAAGCAGGAGGACTTTCAAAATTTATTCTGGCCTTTGCTTCCTGCATTATCTGCTGTCAGGCAGCAGAAGCAGTTTTATTTATTTATTTTTTATTAATTTAGTGTCCAAGTTCAAATCAACAACTTTTACAATAAATGCAAGAGTTAAGGAAAACATCACACATATGAATTACATAAAAAAACAGAGACTATCAAAGTTGTGAAGAATATACGAGTGAGTTGCTGTGCAGTAAACCTACAGATAACAATGTTCTTAATATATTGTCACTTAAAAGAAAAGCTGTGATTAGCTCATTATGAGTGGAGGGAACTTTGCAATTATTGGGTTTATACGTTTTAATTGCTGGTGTATATAAAGTAGATACTAATAAAACATGGGATACAGGTTCAATATCTAGAAACACAATTTTCATATGGGATCTTAAAATATCTCTCAGTTGTTGCTCTAATTGGTTAGTGTCTCATTCTGTGCCAGAAAAAAAAATCTCTCTGGATTTTGCATCATATTTACAAAACAGCTAGGGAGAATTGGAAGACAGGGCAGGATAGAAGGGAGATTACGGACCTGACTGAATGTCTAAATCCCACATCCTTTGAGTTCTGCTAAGGTTTTATCAAGGTCTAAAGTACATATTTATTTATTTTATTATTTAATTTAATTTAATTTATATACCACTCTTCTCCCAAAGGACTCAGGGCGGTATACAGCCATGATAAAACACAAACATAACAATTAATAAAAACCCTTTAAAATATTAAATAAATTGGTTGGATTACAGATTAAAATTACCATTAAAAATTTAAAACCAAATTAAAAACAGAGAGGGGTCAGGACAACCCGACTTGGATAAATAGTAAGGTCTTAAGTGCTCGACGGAAGGCACGGAGATCAGTAATAGTTCGTATAATTGGGGAAAGTTCGTTCCAAAGAGCCGGAGCTGCCACAGAGAAGGCTCTCACCTGGGGGTCACCAGCAGCCATTGTCTGACTGATGGCACCCTTTTTTTGAAGTAGAGTTTTGGATGCTTTTGGTAGGCCTAGGTTTAAGGTTATTTCTGCCCTTCCTATACTCCTGTACAGAATATAGGATGTCTTAGACCTTATCTGTTTATCATGCTGTTTCCTCTTTTTCAAAATTAGAAAGAGTTCTTAGCAGATAACTTGCCATGCTGTTAAACATGATGGTTTTGAATCCAGGTTCATGTCATAATAACCTTCCCTCTATTTTCTGAGTTTATAAATTTATGTCCTTCACTTCCTGTCCCTGCCCCCTAAGTACAATTGAGATTAAGAGTCAGTGGAAGCTTTTTTTCCAGTTCATCAAATACCATACCTTATAGTGTGCTGGGCTGTAGATACACAACTAGTACATTAATTAGTATGGCCTTAGATAACTTATTAATTCTGAGGAGTGAATACCCAAGACCTAATTTTGGATCCTTTATTTCTGTGTAAAGCAGACCAAAGTTGTAAAAAAAATTTGTACTCCGTTTTGTTTAATAAAATACCTGAGTATAACTTTTGTCTCTTTAGGCGCCGTTTTCTTCTTTTTTTTTGGTAATCTTGCTGGGAGAATTGGATTTTTTTCTGTTAATTTCTGAAATGACCATGCAACCATGATCACATGGTCAATCCAAGAAATGTCGCAAAGAAGACTCTACCCAGGAGGAGAGTAGCTCTAGCTGTGAAATGAAAATAAAATTTAAGAGCTCTGACCATATTCCAGATTTTCAGGAGTTGGGATTATTTTTTTGGGAGGGGAAGATGAACATGAGATAGACTTTGTCAACTGTTGCATCTCCATCTCTATTAGGAACCTGAAAAACAAATCTAACTCCCACTCAGATCTGTGATGAAATTCATTTTTCATTTCTATCCATCACATCTTACACTTACTTAGCCTGCACATGCGAGACAAAAAGTGTGTTGAGAGCAAGGACATCTATACAGCTTCTAGCTGTAGTATCTTTGTATAATTGTTTCCTAGACAGATTTTCCCAGGCTGAATAGTACTAAGATGTGTACATGTCCAGAGGCACTCTGGCTGGACTTACATAACCTTGAACCTTAATGCAGGCAGGATGCTCTTTTCTTGTATAAATTTAGCCATCCAATCCTCTGCCAATCCCCTAAACTTAAATATTAAGAACAATCAGGAGTGGCTGTCGTCTCGAGGCCATCAAAGTCAAAGGCATGATTTGAAATGATAAAAATATCCATTTTAAGGCCCAAGTAACTTTGCATTGTTAATATCACTATAATTAGTCATAGTTCTTGTAATTTATTGTAACAGGTTCTGGGCCCCTCTAATGTAGTACAGTGATGAATGCTGGTAGTATAACTTTAGAAACTGGAATCAAGAGTAACAGTTGGAGAATTAGCATGTAAATCAATAAAATCCTTTCTCTAGCATCTTCAGAAGCCAGGCTGTACATTGCTTTGCTGCAAAAATGAAGAAAAGCATGAAAGTTAGAATCATACCCTGTGCTAAACGATTAGGCCTGCTTTTTTTTTTGCTGCATGCATAAAATTCCCAACAAAACAAAGAACTAACTCTGAAAGGTTGGAGGAAAATCTCTTGCAAATATTTAAACGGCGTACAACTAGTTTCCAACAAATTAAGCCGGTTTTATGTGTTGTCTCTAATGACAAGGGCACTATATGCCTTGAAAGCATGATTAGTATTCTTCATTAAGCAACACACACACACATACATACCATCTCCTCATTTGTATCTTATTATCACTATTCTGCATAAACTAACACAATTTGTCATGAACTCCCTCATTTGCTGTATCCTCAAAAAAGCAGATTATGCTTATTTTTCATTTGGACAGTGGAAAATCAAGCCAGGTGTTTGGCAGCACCAGAGTGTTCAGGTGTAACTGTGCCAGTGATGGTACATTACTAGCAGCGTGGATGAAGAATGAGGCATGGAGAATCGTGGGACTGTGGTGCCTTGAGGCCCTTCCCTTCAGAGTGGTCCTGCTGATGAGACAGGTGTTGCTATTAAAAAAAAGAAAAGAAAGGGAAAAGAAAAAGACCAAGAGAGGGAAAGAAACTTTTATGTAATGTCAGCCTTTCACCTTCAGCTAGAAAGTAAAAAAGTTCATGCGACTGAAGTGGGGTGCGTTTGTCGTTGGAATCTCTGTCCTTTTTCTTCTTTTCGATGGAAAGACATATTTATCCCGCTTGCCCTTTGGAGTTCTTTTAGAGAAAGTCTGATTGCCCACTTTAAGTCTTATTAATCGAACTATTACCAGGGCATAGAAAAAAAAACAGCAGCTGCCTTTTCGTCTGACAGTAACAAAGGGAACTTCTGAAATATCACCAAGATGAATTCTAAAGAAATTTGCAAATGAGAGAGAAAAATAAATGCCTCTTTCAAAGGGAAATAAAATGTCCAACCCGTTATTTATTGGATGGAAGGTCATTCCATTTTTTTTTAATCAGGCAAGACTATTCTCCCCAAACATTTTAAGGTGCATGTAAGTGAATCGGGCCTAAAAATTCTTCTGTCCTTTTCTATACCCTTTGGAAACAATCTACTTCCTATTTGCTCCAATCCACCTAATTAGTATGTCTTGATTAACTCACTGTTCCCTTTATTTTCCCAGACTTTCTTTAATGTCATGTGGCTGAAGGATGTCCTGGAGTGGCAGTGAGAGTGAAGAAAGTAAGTGATTTTATGGAAAGTCTAGATAGGCTAACACTTTTTTCCAGGCCAGAAAAGCTGTTAGTTAAACAAACAAACAAAAATATTGGAACTCTTGATCTGCAAAATATTTTTCTCGTAGAGGAACACGCCCTACCTCGTTTGGTTTGGCTATCACTTAGGCATGTTCACATTATTATTGTTATTATTTTTGCTGTTAGCTTTAGTCTTTCATGGAACTCTATCAAAACGTCTTCTGGGGCAGTAGGGTTCCACGCAACACAGCTTGAAAATCACAAGCATGCAACATGGTGCCTGCAGGTCATGTTATACCTTTTAATACTGCCTTTAATCTCCACTGAAATGTCTGTTCCACCTGCCCCCCCCCCGCTTTAAAAAAAGATTCTTTTAATACATAAAATGAAACGGAAAACTTCCAAAATAGGAAGGAAGGCATCAGATTCTTACTTACTCAAAACAATGCTTTCTAGTCCTCCAGGAAGGCTAAGAGCACTGTGGGAAGCTAGCGTGATGGATGTTTTGTGACAATGCCCACTAGATCAGGCGTTTTGTGAACAGGTGATCACATTATTTATTATTATTTATTAAATTTATATGCTACTCCATTCAAGTGCCCTGTGTATACCTGGGGGAAAAAAGATTGTTTACCTTTTTCCTGAGCATCTAAACCTGGAATAGAGCATAATCATGTCAGTGGCCATCCAGATTAGCCGGTGACATCACTGTTAGCCATGGGATGCCCAGTAGGGGGCTTCTTCCATGTCCCCGGCAGGAGCTCGAGAGAAGGACAGGAGCTCACCCCACCGCACGGCAACACAGGGTTTCAAACACAGGCTTGCTAACCTCCAACTCAGCATCCTAACCACTTCATGCTGATTTGGTCCTATAGAGTAGTGGCTTCCCAACCTTCTGGTCACCAGGGACCGATTCCATGGAAAAATTTTTTCCTGTGGACTGGAGGGGACGTGGTTTTGCATGCTGGCTGCATCTTGTGAATGGAGCTTGGCTTGTCTGCATGGCCTGATTGCTAGCATGCCATGGACCGAGGGTTGGTGACTCCTGCTATAGAGCTAGCATCTGAAATGAGGCCCTATCCAGGGCCGGATTTTCCTATAGGCTAACTAGGCTTCAGCCTAGGGCTTCAATGATGTATTTTATTATTTCTCATGTAATTTACATAATTTGTTGTAACATGGCCTTGCAAGAGAACAACTTGTGCTAGGACATTTCTCTCCATGTAGACTAGATAATCAGTTGCAACATGCGGAAGGAAGCTA
>JANHFO010004863.1:364658-375744 GCA_032468095.1 Pareas carinatus | reverse complement strand
AATGGAAGGAAGGAAGGAAGGAAGGAAGGAAGGAAGGAAGGAAAGTTTTATTGTTTGTCTAAGACAGTGAAATGTCTGGTCATTTCTGAATTTATGCAAAGTCTCTATCTCAAGTTTGATTCTGATTTCCCTTTATTTATTGTAAAAATCATCAGACGTATAAAAGTAACCAGTTGCATTAAGGCCTTCATATAGTGTTTCAATGTATCATTTAACAAATTATGAAATATTCCTAGAGCCATTTATGGCAAAGCACAAATATGGCAAAACTTGGTATAAATCCAGAGAGATATACTGTATTTTCCCAAAAATAAGACCAGGTCTTATATTAATTTTTGCTCCAAAAGACACATTGAGGCATATTTTCTGGTTAGGTCTTATTTTTAGGGAAATATGGTACTAAATGTGTCTGTCTGGCTAATGATCTTAATTAGGTCTTATTTTTGGGTTAGGGCTTATATTATGAGCATCCTAAAAATCATGCGAGGGCTTATTTTCGGGTTGGGTCTTCTTTTTGGGCAAACAGGGTAACCTGATGATAATGGTTATGCATTTCTACAATCACAGCGTGAGATGGCAACATGACTGCATTTTACTGATAGATACAGTATGAATTAATTTTCTACTTGTCACTGAATGGCTGCAAAAGTAAAGTACAACAGTGATTTGAACTGGATGATCTTATTTCTTTATTTCAAGAGGTATTTCACATCTAACAAAAAATGTAAATAAAGTTATCATGATTATATAATTCCCTCACTGCATGTCAGTATGGATTCTCTTCAGCCACATTCTCAGCAAGGCACTTTTGACTTGTGCATTGACCAAATGGTGATCAGAAACACAAAATAGCTCCATTAAATGTATCTATCACATTTAATAGGGCTGTTTTTCTGTCTTCCATCCATCCATCCATCAATCTACCCACAGTACAAAAAGTCATGTCTCATTTTAGAGAATATATCCTGCTCTGCTACCAATTAGGTTATTCCGCTAGATAAGGGGAAAAAAAGATGGAGGAAGCCCTGGACAAATTGAACCTTTTTCTGATAGAAAAGCATTTTTTTCATTGCCATTTGACTGTGTATAAGTGGAGGATAAAATGTTACGGCCTCCCCAGTGATTAATTAACTCTTATTCAGATATCAATGCTAAGGTTATTCCTTTCGGCTTATGGTCATGTTTCAAAGTTTTCTTTTTATATTCTTTTGAAAATGGGTAATTTCTGTTCACTTTCTATATTTTTAAGGGCTTGCTGCTTTGTTTTATCTGAGCAAATGTACACACACACCCGACACACAAAAATTCAAAGATGAAATCTGTGGATGAAATTTGACCACAGAGGCAAGGTATTAAAATTTAACTTGGCTATTACAGATATGTTAATGTATGCAAGTTTTCTTTATCGATTTCCCTCTTTAGTGGACTTCTACATTTGAAACCAGGGGACCTTCTCACAGTTCAAAATAGATTGGTCTGCAACCTTAAAAAAGCATGAAACATAAATAACACAGGCAAAAGACAGACTGACAAACAAAATATCCCTCAGAAAGATCAATATAGCCAAGTCTTTAATTTTCAATAGATTTTAAAATCCGCTGTGAAAAGTCTTGGACCTTGAAAAATGATAGTTTTGAGTCTATTTCCCTAAATTTAGTACCTGAAACCTCAACAAAGACATCCTACTCTTCATAAGGTATGAAGTACAAACACTAAAAGACCTTATCAGTGCAAGACTGTTAAGAATAAGAATAAGAATAGCCATTTTATTTAGGGTTATAATTAACAGTCAACGTTTGACAGAACTATGGGCATACACAACAGACAGGGAGGGATTCAATTTTCAGTAAAGACTTAATTTCAGATATTCTCTAATTTCCCTGAAATTTTACTTCAAGCAAAAGCCAGCAGCTCTCACTTTTCACACGTCAGTGAAATTTCCCTAACTTTATTGAAATTATTTTAGCTTTCCTTAAATGCCACAGATATTTTCCCTGAAGAGAGCCATTTGTGCTTGCTCTTGAAATCCATTTTACGCAAAATTCAATGGCAGCTGTAATATACACTGTGTGGTTACTACTCTACCATATAATCTTTAATCAGTGTGCGTGTGTGAGAGGGAGGGCAAGGGGGGGTCTCAAATTTATTATATTAATAATGGCTGCTGGGGCTTTCTTTTCTTTTAAATATATTGGTATAAACTAATCTGTTCTTGATGAGCGCACTCACATAAAACTAATGGGAGTTCAGTCTACTAGACCCTGTGGGAATGACCAAATTTCACAAACGGAAGACACGACTTAGCTATTATTTTGCTGCTGTGCTTTCTATAGTCTCATATTTCCTAGAGCATTCTAATCTTCCCCAGATGAGTGGAATTGCATCCCTTTTTGCTTGACATTCAGAGAAAAACACCAAGCTGTTCAGGAAAATTGAATGTCATTTTATCAGTCCATTGAAATTCCTGATGAAATGGTCAAAACATCAGGAAACACTTGAAGAGGTGACTTCCAGGACTTTCACGGTATTTTCCATTGGCATCTTTAAATAGATAGGCTAGTTTAAACCATATTTCCTTCCTTGCTGAATTTTTCTTTTTAAAAAAACCCATACTTAAAATCATTTTTTAAAAAAGGATTTGGGGAAGATTTGTTACTGCCTCTCAGCTAGCCAGCTTTTCTACTAACTGTTCCTCTGCTACTTAACTATCTCTCTGTTCTAATAACATTTTATCCTTCATGTCTATCAGTGAGAATGAATTTGGCTTACAAGTTACAACAATAGTATAAAATAGCCCCAATGTAATCCAGCAACCAAAGGTAATAAATTATGTCCCACATAGACAATTGTGCCTGGAGACAATCAATTCTACTGAGTAGCCATGTTTAAATAGCCATGTTTATTGGAATAAGTGAATCATAAATGCCCTATGAAAATCCCTCAATGATTGAGGAAGGAGTAATGCCTTCAAAGCAGAGAACAGAACATCTATTTTGAATAGAGAAGGAATCTATTTTGAACATAGAAAGCATCAGATTTCATAACTGGTGATGATGAGACAGAAAGATTTCTACCTGAGATTGTGGGGAATTGCTATTCAGTGGGCAACATTGGGTTTTATATGATCACCTCCAGAAGTTGTGGGAGCTCCATGATTGGATGTTTTAAAGAAGACGTTGAACAGTCATTTGTCTGGAATGGTTTAGAGTCTCCTGCGTGAGCAGGGGTTTTTCCTTTCCACGTTTCCTTTCAACTCTACTATTTTGTTAAAAAAAAAAATTAATTAAAAAACTAACAGTAATTCAATAAATTCCAGCCTTCTATAAAAATTTATTTGCATCTCTGGTCATATCAATAATGTAAAGTCATGAAAAACTGCCATTCACCATATTTAATTTTCCAATGCAAATAAGCAAGAAAGGACAGCTTTGCTACACTAAGAGTACCATACTTCAACCTGTGCCTCACCAATCCTCTCTCATTGTGACTTTCTAAGGGGAAATGGTAGCCATAGAGGTTGGTTGGAAGGTGGAAGAGGAAGTTTAACATCAAGATCTCAGAGTAATCTCTGTGGAGAGCTTCTGTCCACCCAGCCAGATAGACCAAACTAAGAAACAGTGCCATATAAGTCAGGATTACTTTTTTTGTAGCTATTGTATTGTACTGTATTGTATTGTAGCTATTGTAGCTGAGGGATAGTCTCACTCCATTGGATTTCACCCGCCCCACCCATTCTAGCAGAATGGCATACTGCACGCCCTGTTGGATCAGGATTTTTAGAATATAGTGTGCAGGAGAAGAGCTTTTTCTGCCATGACCCTTGCCCTTTGGAACATCCTTATCCCATGAAAGAGTTCCACACCCACCCTCTTGGCCTCCTGTAGATATAACCTCATACTGGAGGTGGCTGACAGATTAAAAAGAGAATCCACTTCTCCTCATGCAAATCCTGCTCCTTTCTTCCCCATCTTTTTAATTGTAAATTAAGGCTCGTCACACAGTCAGCCAGATGGTCAGACTACATTTGACATTGTTATCCACCACCTACTGAGCCCTTCCCAAGGACCTAGGATAAGCAGATATGGATGTTTGATGGAACTTGAGGTATCGTGGTAGAATGTCACCTGTTCCAAATAAAGCTGTCATTTGCAGTTGACTGATGATGAATTTGTCAATTCAAGTGGTGCTCCAGTTGTTTGAGGATTGCATCCAAGGTGCCTATTACTATTGGTATGACCTTTGCTTTCTTTTGTTGCACCTGTTCTATTTCTATTTCCAGGTCTTTGTATTTTGTTATCTTCTCCAGTTTCTTTTCTTCTGTTCTGCTGTCTCCAGGTATTACCACACCTACTACCTACGCTTTTTTAATCTTTTTATCGACAGTTGTTGCATCTGGCATTCTATGCGGCAGATGTCTTTCTAGTTGAGTTCTACACTCCCAGAGCCCTTAAGCTTCTTCATTTTCTATGAGTTTCTCTATTTTATGGTCCCCCTTATTAGTATGAAATTTTATTGTTCAATGTTTTCTGAACATTTAATGGGCAAAATGGGTGGTAAACAAGTCAAATAACTAAATAAATAAATAGAATAAATAGCCTTAATAGCTATTGTAGCGGAAGTAGCATTCAGGCAAGAGTGAATGTGCTTCCTACTTCCTTACTTTGACACCAAACTTTGGTTTTTACTAGAACTCTGAAATGTTTCCAGATGTATATATACAGATGTGAGGTTATCTTCTAGGTGTTACATTTCAACAATATAACTGGAAGCAGATCATTAAAAAAATATTTTAAGCAAATGAGAATCAGACATCCTTAATGCTCTGCTAATAGTCAATCTATCTTTTGCCCCACATTGGTTTAAGTAATATATGTGTAGAACTGTAAAACTCCAATATTTGATTAAATTAATAATAGCAGTACACATTTATTGAACTGAAGAGAAGACTATATGGTACACTTCATCTGTAATGTGCATGTAAATATTAACTATATTGAATTTCATTTGAAAAAGTAATTTTTGTTACAGCTGCACTAAAACCTATGAGAAAAATACTCTTTTTTATGTTCCTCCAAAAGTACTGGGAAATTTCAGTGGTCCTATCAAAAATATTTAGAGAAATGACCTTTCCAATAGTGTCATTTATGAATTTTGACAGAGATTCAGATTTATTCAGATTTAATCATTTAATGCTATTTTAATAAAGGAAGCAACATTGATATTTCTTTCAGTCCTCCTCTCTTAGTTCATCATTCAGTGTAATGGCATTGTCTCTTTATGTATTCACTACACCTAGAAATGGATTGATTCCTACTTGTCTCCGGGAAGATTTCTGTGAGGTCCTTGATGCTCTCTGTGCTTGGTTGTTTTATTTGAGAAATTTCATACGAACTAGGTCATGTCTCATGTGGATTGCTGGAACGTGCTCTACATGGGGTTACCCCTGAAAAATATCTGGAAACTTCAGCTAGTGCAAAGTGTGTCATCCAAGCTATATTGGCACATGTAAGACCTCTGCTCTGCAAACTACATTGGGTGTTAGTTTGCTTCTTGGGTCCAATTCAAGATATTGGTTAACACCTACAAACCCCTACATGACATAGGGCCAGACTACCTATGAAACCAACTTCATCCCATCACATTGTCCCGTAGACTTTGACTGGAAAAGTCTAGAAAGAGAAGCTTCTCTACTGTTGCCTCCACCCTATGGAATATTCTTTCTCTGGAGGTGAGGTAGGTCCCTACCCTGTCACATCAAATAATGGTACTCCTAGGAAGATTCAAAAGAACAGATTTAAAAATTCTTCCCCAACTATTGAATTTGAGTGGATGGAAACTCTATTTGCTGAATATTTATCTTAGCAACCAAGTTTTTCTCACTACCGTGTTTCCCCCAAAATAAGACATTCTCCGAAAATAAGACCTACTTACATTTTTGCCTCTTGCTGGAATATAAGGCATCCCCCAAAAATAAGACCTTCCTGAAAATAGAATAGAAGCTGATTTCCAGGTGCAATTAGCCTATCAAGGAACCATATAAGATCATTATTATTGTCCTCCTTTTCCTCTTCCAATTTCATTATTTCATTATTCAGTAGATAAATGGAACACGAAATATAAAAGGTGAATACATTTTTTCAGATGGGAAGTATATTATAAAAGTATTGCTTGACCTACTGTAGTTATGAGATTATGAAATCATGAGGGTAGGAATTTACTTGTGTATTTTTGCTTTGAAAGGTTTTGCAGTTCTCTGTTAGCTTCACTGCTAGAATATCCATCCATCGACAAAGGGCATGTTTCAGAAATCTAGCACTGCTTCAACTTTTGATACTTGTTCCACAATGTATCATGATATTTTCATTCTTAACAGGCACATCTACATTCCAATTAAACATCTTTATGTCCCAGTCTGTTGCTTGTTATTCTCTGAAATGTATTACCAGATATATTGACAATGAAAGAGATAACTAGATCTTTCTTTACCTTGCATATTTTGTTTACAGAGATGAAGGCCATCTACATGCTGGGCAATCCCTCCTATACAGATTCTATATCCTATCAAATATACTATGTGAAGGTTTTTTTTTAAGGAAAGTTGGCTCCCTTCAAAGAGAAAGTGTTGCCTGAAACTTCAGTTTCTTAACATGGCAGTCAAAATTCACTAGCCTGCTTCTATTGGAGCATTGCTCAATTCAAATAATGAAGTCTGTTGGGAAATATTGTGAAGTGCCTCAAATGCAATCTAGGAACTTGAAATCTCCACACCCATTCAGGGGTAGGGAAAAAGAACAGTCTGTATGCTGGGGGCAGCTCATATTTGAACTCTGAAATCTTAGATCTTATACTATATGAATCCAGGAACTCTCTTTCTATGTTGCGGTGATAAAGCTACTATTCTTTTAATTTATGGATCTCTGCTTGGAGTTGTGCAAATTATCTGGAGAATTGTCCACTAATAGAGTGTAGTACTGAAGCACACTCTTCAGGATGCAAGAAGTCGGCATCTGTTGAGGGTGGGTTAGCAAGCTAATTAGGTAGAAATATTCCCTAGTGTAACAAATCGAGAGCAATTTAAAGTTTAGGAAGAACAGTGTATGCCTATTCACATGCACGGTGACAAAAAAAAAATGAATATGTGCGGTACACAGTTTGAAGCCTAATAAGTCCAACTCTCAATGAATTGGTTTTTGACAGTTATGAATGGTGGGACCAGCAACATTAAAACAATGAGGGAGCTAACAGCGGCAATGAATCTGAGTTTGAATAAATCAGCAACCATATGCATAATGTTATTGTAACTGTAGGCCAGAACCTCTACAAATATATCATTGCTTTTACCAATACCTGAATCTTTGGTATTTTAGAAATACTGGAAAAATGTTAAATCTCTTTAAAAAAAATCAGAATAGTGATCAGATGTTTACTGATCTTTCAAAGAAAAAAAAAATCTAAAGCAGGTCATTAGGTTATGGTTCCCATCTCCAGCAGTCAGCCATGCTTGGAAATATTAGGAAAACCATGGCATGTAGGCCAGTTTATTGAAATTGATTTGAAACAGTGCCTAAAATGTGCAAAAGGCCCCTACAAATGCACTTTGGAAATAATATGATAGTAAAAAAAAAGGAGGGGAAATTTTGTTTTAGTGGTTAAGGCACAAAGATAGAACATTCTAGTCCTGTCTTAGGCATGAAGCCAGCTGATGACTTTGGGCCTGTTACTCTTTCTCACTCTTAGATTAAGGCAGCGGCTGACCATGTCTCAAAAATCTTGCCATGTAAACTGCAGGAACTTGTCCAGGAAGTCCCCAGGAGTCAAGACTAACTCAAAGGTAGAGAAAATAGTCTCAAAATTTCCTGATCATTTAAAGGGTGATAATATTTGGTGCTTGAGAAAGAGTAGATCAGGCAACATACATGCTGCTTGAAATATGGCAAGAGTTTTCTGGCCCCAAACTGCTAGCAGTGGTTTACATAAACAGATAAAAAAGCCTTACAGTTTACAGACTGTTATTTTGCCTTGCTCAATATTACGTACGGTAGTAGACATTACTTCTCCGAACGACACAGTGGTCTAGCGGTGAAGACGCTCACCTCCCACTTGAAAAGTTGAGAGTTCAATACTAGGTAGTGGCAGATGTTTCTCTCCTAAGGCACAAAGCCTTATATATCTGCTGTGAGCTCTGTGTGGTGTCAGGAAGGGCATCCGGTTAGTAAACGCTCAGTTCCATCCAGTTACACTCAACTCTACCCTGAATTAAGGGATTACAGGGTTGTAAAAAAGGAGTAGACATTAGTTCTCCAGTAAGAAGTAATGCCAACTTTATCATGAGATGCCAAATATGACATGTACCAGATTGGGGCTGCATCAATCTGGACAACCATGAGATAGCAGCAAAGAGGCTGGATTTTGGCAACCTGAATCTGGTCACTCTATCAAAGAATGTATCTAAAGCCTGCATGTAGCCTTCTGCTTCACCATTAAGCAATGGTCCCTTCTCTAGAAAAGAATGGCCAGCTTCATTTCACATAGAGTTTAGCTGGAAAATGTTCTCATTAAGGCTCCTGGAACACTTAAATAATAGCTAATTTGGGCACTGAAGTGAAAAATATTGAGCTGGGCAATAAGAAATATTTTATTTATTTATTTATTTGTTTAAATTTATATACCGCCCTTCTCCCGAAATAGGGTTCATGTTGCTAGTTTATCAACATGTTGATGTTTACTGTTATCAATATCAGTGCTGATAATCTTCAACTTTTATTGGTGACAGAAGGGGAAGTTGTTATTTACTTATTTGCCCTGTGGAAATATGGAATCTTTTCAGGGTTTCTGACCTTGGAAATAACTTCAGTTGTATTTCAGGATTCCATAAACTGAGTGTTCTATGGGATGTTTATCAGATTCTGCTGCTTATTAAGAGTTGACATATCACTTCCCTGACAAATGTACTAGAAATTATTGTAGCTGTGGCTCACAAGTGTCTTTCCTCCGACATGAGTTGATGCTAATTCTCAAGACAATTTGGAAAGGCACTTTTCACCTAAAGGCCCCATTATGGATGGATACTAATGATTATTTGCTAAATGTTCTAGCTTTGCATCCAATTAAGCCTTTCCCAGTCTGGTATATACTTATTTGCTAGGGCTTCTATACAGTTAAATTCTCCTAAGTTCTAAATGACTTGTAGAAAGGTTAGAAATAAAAATGAACACAGCGCAAAAATTCAGTTATGTAAGCCTGTAAGCCTCTCAGACACTGGACATTCCCCGGGCCGGGCCACAACAAATCCTGGGACATGTACATTCGCCTTCATTCATAAGCGAATACTATTGCTTTAAATTGCAAACCTATTTTTTCTGGAAACCTAAGTTTCTGGTGCTAATCTCCTTCAAATTCAATGAATCTGATTTTTAAATGCACATGCTAGTAGATGATGGTTCAAAAATTGAATAAAAATGCTAAAGTATTGCTTTTCTTTCTTTGGCAGTATGAAGTGCATGATAGGGACTGCACTAAAGAAGACATATAAGAAACATTGTGCTATAATGACCTCTCAAACTTCTCAATCCTATTTACTCCAGGAGGAATGGCAAGGTGTGTCATTTTGCGATCTTTATTTGCCACAGTTATTTATTTATTTATTTATTTTATTTTAATTAAATTTCTATACCGTCCCTCTCCCTAGGGACTCGGGGCAGTGTACAGCCAGAAATAGAACACAAATATACAAACATACAATAGTTAAAACCTTAAAAGAATTATAGAGACTGGCCAAATTAAAAAATTACCATGTAAAATTTGAAATTTAAAACCCCAATTAAACAAATCATTGCAGTTGTTAATCATGAGGTTATTAAGAGAACCTGGCTTCCTCCCTTGTTTGTCTTGTCAGAAGTCAGCTGGAAAGTTTACAAATGGTGATCACATGACTCCAGGACAGTGCAAGTGCCATAAATCCATACCAGTTGTGATCAAGTGCCTGAATTTTGATCATGTGACTATGGGGAGGCTGCAATGGTCATAAATATGAAAACTGGTCATAAGTCACTTTTTCAGTGCTGTTGTAATTTTGAACTGTCACTAAATGAATGGTTGTGTTCTAGGCAGACAAACCAGACTGTTGAGGAAACCAGGAAAGGGTAAATAGCTCCCTTTCCTGGTGACAATTCCCTGCCTGGCCTACATAAATTATGAGTAGAATCTTAATTGACCATAAAGCCATCAGGCAGAGATAGATTATGGGCAAGCCGCAGACTCACAGTCCAAATAAGTTCCATTGAAGGGACAAAATAAATCACGAGTAGTCACAGTCCAAGTTCCAATCCAAGGGTCACCAGAATCAGAAGTAGTCAAGTACGCAATCCAAGGGTCAAGAAGCCAGCAATAATCAAAATTCGAAACCAGGGTCAACACCACAAAACAGGAAACCAGAAATGCAGGATGTATGCAAGATCAAACATTTGCTTGTGCTAAGTGCAACTGTTTGAAAGACTGCCTTTTATCCCTCCATTGAGGGTGGGGGCCGCCTGCCATGCCCCCGGCGATGCCCAATAGACTGGTCTGCTGGGCCTCTTGGCTCAGCCTGCATCTGATTTGGGCATATATGATTTGTTCCCCCGGTTCATGTATTACAGCCTATGGCTCTCCGCCAGGCTCTATTCCCTCCCCCTGTTGATCTCCCACAACTGTCCTGGCCTCAGGCCCATTTCCTCCTCTCCTACACAGACTGGTAAGATAGCTGTGGGGAAGGGTGGTTGGGCTGAGTTTGGTCCTGGAAGGAATGAAGGCCCCTCTCCTAATGACTCATCATTACAGTCATCAGCTGGCAGCTGAGCTTGCGGGGGGGGCGAGGCACAACAGGCTGTAAGTCGAGGAATTCCTGTATCACCGTGTTTCACAGTGACTTTCCTTGTTACCAGGGGTAGTCACATATTTTTCCCCCATTAAGTATTTTTTGTCTCAGTAGCAATAAATTTCACAATGCTTTATGGATCTGGAGTATCTTCCTCAAATTTCTTTCTTTATTTAAAAGTTTTTAAAAAGACAAACATGGTAAAGTAAACATAATAAAACAAATACAAGT
>JANHFO010004863.1:273225-284237 GCA_032468095.1 Pareas carinatus | reverse complement strand
ATGGTATTATTTGACAGGCCCTGAATCCAGGCCCTGCAATCATACATTGAATATATTAAATTGGTAAGATGGAGTGGCGCCATATTTTGTGGCATGAAATCTAGCAACGTTAATATAATCTGATCTTTGAAATTTTACACTGATTTCTTAACCAGGATCCAGTTTGATGATGACCAAAGATGGAATAATTCCAAATGATATTTTCCTGTAAACTCAGAGACAGGGTGAGCTGAAAATAATTTTTGAGAAACACTATTTACACTGCATACATGTGATAGGATGGATCCTCCTATTTTTTTCATTGAATTGATATGGCCATCCTTCTCACACATATACAACCTTTAAAATAAAACAATAAATAGGCAAAAATTATTATTAATCAACAGACCTATTAAAATACAGCCATCTGGTATAGGAAAGAATAAATTAAAAATAATACTAGAGCCATCTTAAGATATTCCCTGGCCCTCGGACTTCCAGGCCTGATGCTAAGCCAGGTTTTGAGGGACTTACGGTACATTGAAAGGAATGGAGTCAATCAAACTTCATGGGAGGGAGAAGGCTTCATAAAGTGGGCGGTGTCATGACAGAGAAGAACCTGCCAGATATAAAACCCTAGCAGATGAAATCCAAAGCAGGCCCTCTCTGCCAGATGCCATGGGACAGGCAGATGTAACTGGGGTAAAGCGGTGCTTCAAATAACCTGGTCACATGCCATGAGAGCTTTAAAGGTTGAACCGGCACCTTGGGGTGGACATGGAAGAAAACTGGCAACCAACACAGCTCAGGAGAGCAAAGGTGTGACATATACTGTTCTAGAAACACAGATATTTGCCCATGCCAATGGATTTTGCACCAGCTGAGGCTTATGGATATTCCTCAAGAACAGCCACATGTATAGCGATGTACAGTGATCCAATCTGGAGGTGAGCTGGATGGGGGTGTCTGTGAGCAGAACCTTCCAATCCAGAAATGGACAGAACTTTCTACAACCCAAAACTGTGCAAAGGCTCTCCTAACCACATTTGCCACCTGCTTCTCAAGCAGGAGTTGTGAGTCCAGAAGGAGCCCCCCCCCAAACACTGGGTCTGAATCAGCAGGCTCAGAAACCCAAAGTCACTCAATTTTGCCACAGCTTTGTTGAAGTCTGTTGTTCCCCACCCAGATCCTCACTCCATTCAGGCACTAAGATAAGACATCAACTCATAATTTGCCACTGACAAAGATATCGAACTACACTGATAGTACATAAATGACACAAATGAGTTCACCAGTGACTTCATGTGGATTTTAAAGAGGGCTGAAGAGAGCATCAAGCCTGAACTACCTCGTGCAGTAGTGACAGGATATCTTCTCCCAATCACAAGTGACTGGTATCAACCTGAGAGAAAGGAGGAGAGCAGGCACAGTACAACTCTACCCACTCTCAATGTCCAGGATGATCCAGAAGGCTACATGGATGATATCAAAGGCTATTGAGAGATCAAGTAGAGCAAGCATGGATGCACAACTGCCATTCCATTCCCATCAGAGATCATCTAAAAGTGCAACCAATACAGTTTCCATTCAATACTCAGGTCTGAATCCTGACTGAAATGATTCATCCTGGGTATTCTGAAGGTGGCACAACCACTTTCTCCACCATCTTCCCTAAAAAGGGAGGTTTGATACTGGAGCCAAATTCAGTCCTCCTCAAGAAGTGAAAGAACAAACCCTTCGCTCAAGGAAGAATTCACCGCTGTTAAGATCTGCACTATGACATTCCTCAGGCAGCTTTGATTAGCCAGGAAGGTCAGCGATCTGAAGAGCAGGTGGCTGAGCATACAGTCATGAAGACCCTGTCCACTTTCTCAAGTCCACACCTTCACACCATTTCCAGATAACAGGGCAAGACTCTACCCCGAACATCTTCCTGCCACAAGGCCCACATTCATCTGCAAACAACTTTGTCTGACAGATGCTGAGAAAAGGAAAAGGGACTTCACATCTGCTCTAGCCACAAGAGCACAGTTCATCTCAAACTAGGTTGTCAGATGGCTATTTAGAGACACAATAAAGATAGATAAATATTTTAGTTTTGTTGCCCTAACCATCATGAGGAAGGTCTTAATGGTTTGTATTTGGTCAAGATGAAATCTTAGAAACTAATATATGCATTATTTTCCTAACCTCTCATGTCCTCGTCTGACTTTTGTGTCTTCAGGGGCTTTATCATTATCATACATCCATGTTCCAGCTACCTTTATTCTAATATTCCCTTGCTTCTGGAGGCCTGACTTGGAATTTTAGGTACTGTGAATCAATATCTGCAGAAAGTTTTAATTAGGAGGAAGAAAGCTATCTTAATTGCTTCTTTTTAACGATACAGGAAGATATACATTGCTTAAAAACAAAACAAAGATACCTCTTATAAGATATCCCTTATTAGCTAAAACAAGATATCCTGTTTGTAGGTTTACATTACTAACAATCACTAGGGAACAGGAGATAAATTCAATGGATTCTGTGACTACCCTAAATGTTTCCAAGGTTAAACTATGGCATCTTTAATTTTTAAAATTAATCAGTACTAGACAACCCATACCTTGTTGGGTCAGCATTTCAGAGATGTTTCCTTACCTAAATAGAGAAATAGAATGACCAAAGGTATGTGAAAAAGCAGTGGGAGCAGGAGCTACTTCTGATTTCTTTGTTGGAAACTGGCATGGGGCATTAGAAATCTCCCTTCACTTTCCTTCCCTTCCTTTCCTTTCCCTTCCTAGGAGGCAGGTAAGTAGCTGCTTCTGGATGGGACAAGGAACAATGGACTGTGAGACTGGTTGTGAAACTGTCGTGGAATGTTAAAAATGAGGAGACTAAATGACTATAGCAGCATCTGCAGCCAATAGGATGTAAACAGCCTCCCCAAATTTCATTCCTTGGGAGCTATGGGTCCTGGATTTTAGACACATTCCGTAAGTTAGAACATTTGGAGTACCTTGATTCAAAAATTGCCATAGAATGCACCATTTTGCTCATTTAAAGGTCAGAACAATTACTGTTTTAATAATACAGTACATAGATGATTTTGGCATGACTTCTCCCACCTTCCAATAGACAATTGTCATTAATCAATTAATTAGGAAGGAAATAAAGAGTTGGCTTGATCAAAGTCGACCAAACTTTGTGGAACTGACAAAGCATATTTAAAAAGAAAAGAAATCAATGAATGAAAGCTAATATAGGTGGATGAAAATGTATATAAAACCCATTGGATTGAGAAACAGTAATCAAAGATAAAAAAGAGTATAGTCTCTCATATAGTGCCCAACAAGGAAAAATGTATAAAGTGGTGGAAACTTATGGAAACATGCATAACTTGTTGGAAGAGAATCATGAAACCCAATACCTGCTATACTCATGCTAAGCTTGTCATGTGGCATTTTGTCAATCACTGATTCAAAAGAATATATATTTGGAGGTCTTTGGGATAATTGTCCTGAAGCTCATATAGGGAGGGAACCATTCAAAGTACAGTTCGGTATTTGAAATAATTGCGTGAATTGACATTTTTTATTCAAACTAATCAATTCAAACTAATCAATTAAAATATCTCACAGAAACTATTGCAATGACCGATTTCAATGGATGAAAACAGCAGGGGGAAATCATATTGACTTAACAATGAGAAAAAAGTTTTTGTAAGAACCTTCTGTCCAAGGTTTTTCAAGGTTTTTATATATTTGAAGGGGCAGGGATGTGATGACTCAGCAGTTAAAGATGCTGAGCCTGTCAACTGGAAAGCTGACAGCCCAGGTTCAAGACCAGAGGGCACACCATGGTGTAAACTCCCGTTCCTTGTTCCGGCTCCTGTCCGCCTAGCAGTTCAAAAGCATGCAAATGCAAGTAGATTAATAGGTACCACTTTGGTGGAAAGATAACAGCGTTTTGTGCTTTAGTGTTGTCTTTGGACAATGCTGGCTCCCTCAACCAAGCAGCATACTCTAGAGTCAGACACAACTAGACAGGGAAACCTTTAGCTATATATTTGCCTTTCTAAATATGAATTAAAAAAGCAGGGAACTAGAGTTGCATTCCAATGCAGTGACAAAATGAAATCCTGATACTATATTGTTTAGCAAATGCACAGAATCTATTCTGACTGTTAAATAACGAGATGCTCAACTGTCAACATTTTCTCTGAGAATAATTCTCCACGTCAATAACTGAAAAATCTCCAAATGGGTATTAAAAAAAAACTGGATTCAATCAGAACATAGGTTACAGAATGCTCTATCATACAATAATTGATTTTGTGATACATCAGGTGGGAGTTCACTTGGAGATTATTTTCACTTAAGCCTCTGGCTGATCGTGAGTTTAGAGCCCAGAGGTGAAGAACCAGTGTGGCAACAAGTAGAAGGTTAGTATTCTGAGCAATCATCTGTCTTTGTCTTCTGTTAATCTAATATGATAAATCTACTAAACTAAGGTCTAGATGTGTGCAAAATCCCATTATGACAGCCAAGTTTTTCTTTGGAGATAATTGCCAACGGAATGTTATATAAAAAGGAACATAGAAAGCTTGAATATTCTTTTAAAAAATTCTGTTGTTTTAGCAAAGAGTTTTTGAATGCTGATAGGAAATTGCTATAGGGCATATTTAATTGCCTTTTAGAAACTTCTTTTAATCCTATAATAGCAAAAAATTAAATCAGTGCTGACATTTTTTTTTATTGCCAGAAGAAGGTAGTAAAAGGGTAAAGAAATAATTATTAGTTCTGAGAATATAATTAGCAACTTTAATGCTTTAATCTTAAAAAAAAATTGCATATTTTGAACACAGCGAACAATTAAAAAAAGAGATATTAAAAGCCTCTGGAAAAAAACCACTGTTTGTTTTTAACTGTAAATTATGATCATTATAATTAGCTCATTTAGAACATTTATGATATAAACATAATATGGATATTTGGAGGTTTTTCTGATTATATTTTAGGGCAATAAGATCCATATTGTAATCTTAGTGATATACAGTAAAGATTTTTAACCAAAAAATATGGATGTCCTGGTTCCATTCTTGTAATCAGTTAAAAGAAATGGAAAATAATAAATAAATAAATTATAGAATATTTGCGGATGTGCAATGAGATTTATTTTCTTTTATTGTCAACAGGATCCAGTTTTCTTGTGTTCATCTCGAATGTACAGAAACTGAGGTTAGGAACTTTTCAGAAAGGCATTGAAATAATAGAGGACTTAAAGGGAAAAAGGCCGCATCTATTCACATGCTTGTCACTCACCCATTTATACCAGCTTTTAATATGTTGCCTTTGATTTGGTGATTTTTCATTATGTATTTGTTTCTAACTGAAGCAATAAAGGAGAGTTGTAGATATTACACCTGCCACCGTGACATCTGCTGTTTCCGTATCACTTACCTCCACAGCCACTGCCTGACCCTCATTGCTGCCACGACTTGCTGCCCACAATTAAACCAGGAAAGGTCCTGTCCCCTCGCAGGTGCTAGTTCAGCCCTGAAATAGCAAGCTGTCTATCATACTTGCAGTGACTGTCTGGATTCTTAAAGAAGGAACTCAAACTTGTGATGGTGGTTGAATAAACAGCAGCAAGGCTGCTTCAGAGATTTTATTTTAAAAAGAATGAAATGAGCTTAATAGTTAGAAATGTTGCCATGATTTGGACTATAGGTAGGAGTAGATTTATTTGTTTTTAATTTCTTATTGCTTATGAAGTTATCCAAGAATATTCTATTCTATTTTGTTCTGTTCTGTTCTGTTCTGTTCTGTTCTATCCCTACTGTACTCTACTCCATTCTCATATTTCTTTCAGAAAATGAAAGGCAGAATACAGTCATAATAGCAAATTAGTTAAGTGTTCAAGATGACATCATTGGTTCAGAATTTGGACCCTAGAACTGTTTCCTGAATTTATTATTTAAGGATCAGAGATAGATGAATTGTTTGAGTTGGTGAGTTCACAAAGGAAGTATAGCATCATAGACACATTATTTGACATTTAAATATGTGGCTAAATCAGAAAGCTATTAATTTAATTTTATCATAATATCTCAAAGCATTGAGAGAAATTGAAATTATGTGTTTGTGCTGGCTTATAATACTACTCCTGACGTGGTATTCTAAGAAGAGGGTCAACCTGAAGACTAATTATTAAGAAAATTTTCAGTCCTTAAACTAGAGCTGTAGAGAGAGTGAAATCTGTGGTTAGAGTTTTAATTGCCTTCTCATGGTCTCTTTATTGAAAGGAAGGGACAGAAAATATGTTGGCTGTTTTCTTCAGGTCCATTTCTCAAGAATGCAATTGTAAAAAGTACTTGAGGTGAATTTAAGGTTTAGTTTTGTTTTGTTTTTGCTCTGAACCCTGCAAAGTCCATATAGGTGATATTTAAGCCCATGTTTAAATCTCCTGTTGCATTTTTTTTAAAAAATAGCTTGATTAGGCTGCTGACCATAAGAGACCATAGAGCTCAGCCCTTGTGTCTAGTTGTTTTGGTTTGCAATGCCCTGTAGCAGTGTCTGGAGGGAAGAAGTTGAACCAGATTATATCCAGGGTGTGAGGAGTCTATAATTATTTAAACAGCCCTCTTTCTGACTCGTTCAATGTACAGGTCTTCAATGTAGGGGAGGTTTGCAACAATTATTTTTCTGCAGTTTTAATTATCCTTTGAAGTCTGTGTTTATCTCATTTGGCTGCAATGCCAAACCAGAAAGTTACTGAGGTACAGATTACGGACTCAATGATTCCTTTGTAGAACTGTGTCAACGGTTCCTTGGGCAGTTTGAGCTTTCTAAGTTGTCCCAGAAAGAACATTCTTTGTTGTGCTTTTTTAATGACATTTTTGATGTTAGCTGACCATTTTAGATCTTGGGATATTATAGAACCTAAAAATTTGAAGGTCTCTATTATTGATGCTGTATTGTTTAATATTGTGAGAGGTGATAGTACAGAAGGGTTTCTCCTAAAAACAAGTAACATTTTTACAATTCTGAGCAAGTTCAGTGCAAATTTTACTAGTTTGACTAAGGGGTCTTTCAAGATGCAGCCGCTGGTATATAGGGAGAAGAGAAGTGGAGAGGGCACACAGCCCTGAGGGGTTCCTGGACCAATTGTAAAGTTATCTGATGTGATTTTGCCTAGCTTTACCTGCTGCATTGTTTCTGTTAGGAACCTTATAATACATTTGCAGGTTTGGTCAGACATGGCTAGCTGAGTGAGTTTGGTTAGACAAATATCTGGAATGATGATATTGCAGTATAGAGCCATATTAATAGCATCATCTGCTCACCTGTTTCCTTGGTAGTCAAATTGCAAGGGGTCTAGTAGTTGGTCTGTAATGGTTTTCATTAATTTTTCAAAAGTTTTCATAATTACAGATGTCAGTGCGACTGGTTTGTAGTCATTCAACTCCTTGATGGTGGATTACTTTGATACTGTGATGATAGTAGATTATTTGAAGCAAGAAGGATAGCACATCTCTGGTGATTTATTAAAGATGTGGGTGAAGATTGGGGCTAGTTGATCAGCACAAGTTTTTATATAGGCAGGAGTTAGTTTGTCTGGTCCTGGTACTTTTCCAGACCTTTTCCTATGAAATAGGTCTTGCACAGCCTTTTCTGTGATCACCAGAGGAGATTCGCACAAAAGGATGGAGCTTGTAGTGGGAGGCTTGACTGTTGTTGGTGTTTCTTGAGTGAATGCATCTCATGATGAAAAAGACACAGTAGATGTTACTCTACTGAACCTAACTGGGCTATTTTTATTGAATTAAAAGAAAAAGAAAGTGAAACAAGCAAAATTTAGCAAAATCTCTAACATTGGAATTCATTGTGGCCATTTTAACCACAAGATGAAGAAGCCATATTGTAAGTAAACCTGAGATCTATGCAAGCTGATTATTGATCATGCAATCATTTTCCCACATTGGTTTTGACTCACAGAAAAAGTAACTCAAAAACATAGAGTCAGTTTCTATTGTTTCCCCAGGAAATAGTTACAATGCTTTGCCAACATACCTAAGAAAATGTGGAATTATAGAATGATGCGTGGTGGGACAACATTTCCCTCTTAGAAGCACAGAAAGGAGAAACAAATGGTATCTTTCCCTTCCCTTCCCTTCCCTTCCCTTCCCTTCCCTTCCCTTCCCTTCCCTTCCATTAAGCCGTTGGTCCATCATTTCAAAACATTCTCCTTTGGATTTCAAATGTGATAAAGATGTCAGATTAGTTTCTGACTAGTTCACAAAAAAAATATCATATGACGTAAGCCATAGAATATAGAGCTTTGCTGGATTGTCCCATTTTTTCAGTACAACTTATTTATCTTTGGGGGATTGTGTATTAGCAGTAAAAGCTAATAGGAACACAAGGCTGCCATTACATTTCATAAAATGTAATTTCTGATAGTTCATTGCCAGGGTGTTGGTCAAAATACACGAATGTCTCTATTTTTTATCTTCTTTGTACACACTCTCAAATATACAATGCTATATTTAAAATATTAAACATTAAAATTCAACTTTGTCACTAGACAGAATTGTCTGTTTCTAAGCAAAAACCTTTATTCTGGTGTCAGAGAAAGATATGCCATCAGAACCAAGAGAAGAAAAATGTTGAAATTTCCTATTCTGTCATGTCTTTGTGTTTCTAGCAACTTTCTTTTAGCCTGCAAAGAACGATGTTTTTTCTCATAAACACTTAACTTTTGTTTTCTTTAATTCTCTAGCTCTGGCATGGGCAAAAATTCAAATTTCCTGTTCACTCAGTGGTGCAATTTATAACTTTATTATTGTTATTATTATTAAGGGTGCTTTTCACTGTGAGGTTACTGTGTAGTGTGCCCAGAGGGTTTTCCCCTCTTTTTCTTCAGTGTGCATAAATTGGTAATTTAAAGGATTTAATTGTTTGAATTTATCAGACGGGTTTAAGACTTTAGACAATAGCAATTGCATTTGCTCTTAAAATTGCCAGGTGTTATGCTTTCAGAAGGATGTGAGGAAGTGGGCTAGTCACCACCAAATTAGATGGATTTTAGTCCATCATAAATTTTTGTTGGTAATTTTTTGCCTTTGGAGTAATTTTCTTTCTAAAGAAGACAAGTGGTAATTGAGCATGTGTATGAGAATTAGTTGGCAGGGCAGAGGATTCTGTATTGTTTGTCTTGCATTTAACATAGAATTGTCTGCAAACAGAATGACTGGCTTTTCTGCTGGAGTAAAACATCAGATCGATCGTTCCCAAGTTGGTTTAGAGAAACAAGTGAGAAATTTGGAGGGGGGCAAGCTAAGAGAGTTATCCTTTAGTCACACTGTGATCATGAGGACAAATGAAATTTATTGGGTTCTCAGTCTTCCCTGAGTCTGTTTCTCTTCCTGCAGATATTTCATTACTAGGTTAGGTAACACCATCAGTGCAAGTTCAAAGGGCACCAAGAACCCAACATCTGAACACCAAGTTTCATATAGTTGTGACATTTGTACTTTATTTCAGTTGAACCTGGTGTTTCAATTCTTTTGCATCTGGAAGCTACATTTACTAGAGGGCAGATTAATAAGGGTGGTCTTGCTCACTCCAAAAATTCTTATAAACCGAGCACACCTCTGTTTTTTTTTTCCTGGATGACTGGATCCATTTCCAAACATACCAACAATTGGCAGACACCTACTGTTTAAATGTTCAAAGGATGCTGTGGAGAATTCTTCAAAATCAAGGAGGAGTTGGAGGCAGGTGCTATTTTTGCAGCATGCCCATTCCGAATTAATTGTTTTAATTAAAAATAACCTACTGTATTTACAAATTTCAGACGGAAAGAAATGCTGGCAGGTGCCAAAAACAAACAAACAAACAACCCAACTCCCACCCACAATCACTACAGCCAAAAGTAAGGTTACTGTACTTATTAATTATGGATAATTCATTAACAAATAAGTATTATAGCAATAATACATCTCTCTTTCTCTGCCTGTCCATCTGTGCGTGTGTCTTTACCTCTCTATCTCTCTGTCTCTCTCTTTCTCTCTCTCTCTCCCTTTCTCTCTGTCTCTCTCTCTCTCTAAGCATTCACGAAAGAGACCTAAAACAAGATGGATCTATGACATCAGCAAGTATTGAAGGAAGGTCAGGGTTGTATTGGTTGGAAACATGCAAAAGATGTCATTTTGCAGTGGATAGACAATGGCTAAAATCATATTTACACACACACACACCTTTTATGGTAGACTATATATATATATATATATGGTAGCCCAACAGAATGGAATTAATTTTGCTAGTTTCTGGACAAGATAGGTTTAATTTGTACATATTTTAATCTTGCATTTTATATTTTAAATTTTATGTCATATACCGGTAGTATGCCTTATTTTAATTGTGATGCTTCTGACCAAAATAAACAAACCATAAAAATTTTCCGATTGATAGTGATCTTATAGTTATGCAAGCTAAAAGCAAAATATATAAGGAATTCTGTTGATGCCCCAGCCTTTGCATTTCAACACTAATTTGGAATATTTGTGGCATGAGGGAACCACTTTGAGTCCATTTATTAAAGTGATAAATAGCGGTCTCTTTTCTAAGCAAAATATATGTAAGTGCTATATCATGACTTAAATTATGATAAACCCTTAGCTGCAACAAGCTGTAACATGAACACGTAACAAAAAATGCAAAAGTACATTGGTTTACAAGTCTGTAACAATGACCTGATGTTGATGTAGCTAAAGATGTTGGAAAGGAAACAATAACCGTAAAAGTTTAACTCAGAAAACATATTGATGGATTTTAAGAATATCTGACTCCGTGTCTTATTTTATGAAAACATTGAGAGGAAACACAGTGTCACAATGTTTTAGATCAAGGATGTCCAGCCTTGGCAACTTTTGTGGAATTTAACTTCCAGAAACATGGCTGGTTGGGGGAATTCTGGGAGTTGAAGTTTAGAGGTCTCCAAGTTGCCAAGGTTGTGGGGGGGGGGGGGGGGGGGGGGGGGGGGGGGGG
>JANHFO010004863.1:231162-247251 GCA_032468095.1 Pareas carinatus | reverse complement strand
AGACGAGCTTTATGGGGATGCTGACTTCATTTTCCAGCAGGACTTGGCACCTGCCCACACTGCCAAAAGTACCAAAATCTGGTTCAATGAGCATGGGATTACTGTGCTTGTTTGGCCAGCAAACTCACCTGACCTAAACACCATAGAGAATCTATGGGGCATTGCCAAGAGAAAGATGAGAGACATGAGACCAAACAATGCAGAAGAGCTGAAGACCACTATTGAAGCATCCTGGTCTTCCATAACACCTCAGCAGTGCCACAGGCTGATAGCATTCGTGCCATGCCGCATTGAGGCAGTAATTGCTGCAAAAGGGGGCCAAACCAAGTACTAAGTACATATGCATGCTTATACGTTTCAGAGGTCCAATATTGGCCTATGTATAATCCTTGTTTTATTGATTTCATGTAATATTCTAATTTTCTGAGATTATAAATTTGGGGTTTCATGAGCTGTAAACCATAATCATCAAAATTATGACAAATCAAGGTTTGAACTAACTCGCTTTGCATGTAATGAGTCTCTCATATATTAATTTCACCTTTTAGGTTGCATTATTGAAATAAATGAACTTTTGCACTATATTCTAATTTTTTGAGTTTCACCTGTATTGTTATGCTTACTCCTAAACTCCATCAATTGCACAATAATAGTTTTGAAAGTGTTTTTTTTTCTTTACTTAAGGAAAAGAACTAGAATATACGATATTCACATAATATTGACTTGGAACTATGTCCTGGGTTGTGTGGACTATAAAAGTACTGAAATATTACAAATAAAGATAATAATGTGAAAGTCATTATAATGTTTAAAGGTATCATAGACCTCTCCCGACAATTATACGCAAATACATGTATGCATGTGTGCATATTATCTATGTATGTATGCATATATAAGAGGATGGGTGGTATTTGGGGGAAATATTGTTCTCTCTAAAGACTTGTTGATATTTTAAGGCAATATATGTTAGAAAAAGCTAAGAACAATGCATACTTTGCCATTGTTTATTGTTAATATATGTGTGCTAATTTATTGCACTCCTATTCTTCTAAATGTTCCAGGCATCCAACATGATTCTCTATTTTATTTTCATAACAGTGCTGCAAGAGATGGTCTGCTGAGACATAATTAATCGTTGACTCAATGTAAGGAATTATTTCAGACAAAGTCTAAAACTCGAACCACTTCATCACACTGACTTCTGCAGCAGTCCTAATTTAAGGACTGTCCCATGTGGAGTGGGGGTGCAGAAGAGAAACTATTTTAAATTAGGTCTCTCTTAACTCTGAAAGAGAGTTCATAATTCATAATCCAAATATACTTGGAACATTCCCTATTTATTTGTATAGGTCTGCTCTGAAATGATTTCCCAAGCCTTGATTTTGAAGCCTAAACACCAAACTGCCCCAGCTTTGCCTACAATTCCCCTTTGAGCATGATTTTAGTCACTTTGTAGCTTTAATGCTTTAATTAAGACTCACTAAAACAACCTTTGTTTTTATTTTTTATTTGTATTTCTTGAATTTTCTTGAATATCAGAAGACGGGGGAAGGAAACATGGGGGGGAGACAAAAGGAGAAAGAAAAGAATGGAAGAAAAGAATAAGAAAGACAAAAATTAAAATTAAGAAATCTGTGAATGACTTCTAAACTTCTTTTCAATAGAGAATTACAATCTTATTTTTCCTCCTTCCTGTTAAATACTTTAAAAGTCTTTTGAAACAATCATTTAGTTCACAGCTTTCTTAATCTTCAAATCTGTACCAAAATAGTCTTGGATTACAGTCTCCAAAATCCATTTTGCCAAAATTGTGCCAAACACCGGTGCCACTTTGCTAAATTCAGTAAGCCAAGCAAATTCCTCACACCTCCCTTTTTGATACTTGTTGTGCTGTTCTTCATCACTGCATCCGGCTGAGAGGAGCCTTTCTTGTCACTGCTGGCTAAGTGGCAGTTTGCATGGAGGGATTTCAAAGTTCATCTTTACCAAAAGGAAACCTCTTAAACTATTCATAATCATCTTTGGGTAAACTGCATTCACGTGTACAAAGGGGATAAAGCCTGACTCATCTTTCTTGCCCCACGTGCCTTGTTAAAAGTGTCAATGCGTGATTTTGGCACAGAGTTTCTTTCCCTGAGCTCCCCAAAAAAGACCTAGCCGCTATCAAAAGCTGAGGAAAATCTCCTTTTCCCCTTCAGTATATGAAATATTTATCTGCGAGGTAGAATCAGGAAGATCCATTTCCCATAATGCTGTACCAGCCCTTGCCATCAGCCTGCTGGTTAATTAAGTGTGACCTAAACCAACCTGACTAGAGCTTGGCATTAAATGTACAAAACCCATTTGAGCTGACCAGCAGCAGAAGTGGTACTCAGAGAAATTGAAAAGGATTTCTCCCAAATGCTTTCTACTTACTTACTGCACTCAAGTAATGGCTGAAGATTAGCATATGACATGACAGATTACATTAAGACGTGTCTTCCCAGTGCTTTATGACAGCGCTATCACATTAGCTTCTTCGCACCGGCACATTGAGGCATGCAAACGTTTTCAGACCTTCTTATTCAAATCTACAAGCCGACATGGCAGCCCTGATATGATTATTAGTCATTTGAGAGACTTTAATTCACGTCATCAGATAACAGGCTTTGCTAAAAGGGGAGCAAAATGGTCTGCTTTTAATGAAAGCCTGAAAAGAGAGAGAGAAAGGAAAAATGGTTTTCCATTTTCACTCAGGTTTGGATTTTAAAGTGGAGAAGCAATGGTAGACTCTGTTTAAAACTAGATAAAGCTGTTTAGGCTATTTTCTCTCATTTTTGTTTTCTTGTTTTTCTATTCAATTCAAGCACACAGTGGAAGCTTTGGTTAAGAAGTTGAGGATTCCATAAATTGAATATCAGGCAGCAAATTATAATAGTTTAGTTAATCTAAAAGATGTAAGTTTCTCTCTAGTTCTGAAGTACGCCTTGTCATAAAAGGAGTGGAAAGAGAGTGTTGATCAGGCAAGACATATCAAATAAATGTTCAGTGTGACTGAAGTTCATTAGATTTTTATAGGTTTGTACTTTCAGTCAGTTAAGGTTGAGTGGATAGAACACAGTTGCTCTGTTTTACAGCATCATACAACTAATAGGAAATAACCATTATAAAATACTCAGGATGTAACTCATTGCGCTTTTTCTAACAGATGAAGGAGTCAGAGAGGACCTGCATGGTGAAAGTTGTTTAGGAGGAGAGAAAGAGACAGAGTGAAAAGGGGCAAGGAAAGACATCCACAGGTTAACAGAGATGTTTGCTGGTCAGGCTCGGCAAACTGCTCCATAGAATTCAAATTAAGGTAGGCTTCTGGTGCTAGTTCATATATCAATATGTGACAACGCTAAATCGGAATTGAACCTGAGCGTCATAATGTTGGAAAATATGTTCAATTTTTTTTCCATTCACTCATTGTGGAGACATCACTCCTAATATTTGACCATTCTCAGAATTTTCTTAAACAGATGGTGCAGTTGTAAGGCATCCCCTTCATTAGCAAAACACTCATACCTCTTGAAATTTATTTTAAATTCAGTCTCACCCTTTTATTGTGTAAATCAAATCCATTCAGCCTAGTTTTTCCACCATCAGCAACAGAAAAAAAACACGGTCTCCATCTTTTCTATGTGATGATCCTCCAAATATTCAAAGGTAGACTTGACTGTCTGTTGTTGGATGTATACAGTTTCTTCAAACTTTTTATGCCCATGCATTATAATTTTCCTTGTGCAAGAATGTAGATGCACACATACTTGGTCATGTTTCAGTTTCTTCATGCTGTACTTAAACCTCAGCACTTAGCAGTAGACACAGTGCTCAAGGGAAAAATAGATTAAAGCAGAACATAGAGATACTGTTAGCAAGCCAGTTTGGTTAAGGATCGTGGAAAAATGTGAGCTCTGGTCCTTCCTTAGACACAAAACCAGCTGGTGACCTTGGACCAGTCCCTGTTTCTCAATCCTAGAAAGGAGGAAATGGTAAATCATTTTGAAAATCTTGCCAGCAAAACTGCAGGCAGTTTCCAGAAGGAACTATTCAAAGACACACAGGTCCAAACAGATGCACACACTAACATATACCCAATGAGTTATAATTATTTCTTATGATCTGAACTCAAAATCCCTTTAGTTTCAATCCTGTTTATCTTTGTTCCTGTAGCACATTGATTAGTCTGGGTTTCTCTTATAATCTCTAGAACTTTTATACATATACTGTCATGTATTATCCATCCATAATAGATTGTAAGGGATGGAGTAGAAGGGACCTGGGAAGTCATCTAATGCGGTGTTTCTCAACCTTGCTAACTTTAAGATTTGTGGATTTCAGTGCTGGCTGAAAATTCTGGGAACTGAAGTCCACATATTTTAATTTTGCTAAGATTGAGAACACTGATCTAATCCAATTCCCTGCCCAGCATAACAATCAAGTACTACAGAATTCCTAAGAAATGAGATTCAGCCTGTTTAAATGACATAGGTAAAGTACAGTAACTTATGTCTCACTGGAGATCTTCAAACAGGGATTGGGAGCCTTGCTTTAACTTTGGATCTCCCTCATCACACAAAAAGGTTTCTCCAGCTCAACACTTATGGAGAGAAGCTAAATCTTGAAGTCCAGTAGTTGCCTGACAAAAGCAGAAAGATGTATTGTAGTATCTATCCTAAGCCTTGATGATTCAACCTTAGATGCTTCATGTGACTTAGACATTTGTATCACCGCTGGTTAAAAATGAGGCACAAAAGTACTTTATGGGGTCTCTTCAACCAGCACTACATTTTCGTCAAAGCTCTTCTCTGAAGATTTGTGTGCACAACCCTTGTAATTTTTAGTATGGTCCATGTTTTATGATTCTGGTTTACACGGAATGTTAGTCTAGGGCTTCACACTAATATATTTCCTTGTAAATCCTTCAGTGCTGCTTTTCTCTTTACTTTCACTTGCTTCCACCCTGTATTCCATCCTATTGTTCTTGTTGTTGTCATTGTTCTCTTTACCATGATTGTTAACCAAAAATAGATACAAAAATACAGTTGTGAGCATTTTTACCAGCCACAGGCTGCATTTTATTCTTTAAAACTAAGTTTCAACTCCAGGGGCATGTCTTGATATAGCAGAGATGGAACTGAAGTGATTGATCATTTGTGTTTGTTTACTTTGCAGAGAATTTGGAGAAGGTTTTTAAACACAATATAGGTGTTTATGCAGCTCTCCTGCTTTCTGAGTTCAGTATATGAAGAGTTGAGTAAATGAGAACCAATTTGGTCTAGTGGTTAAGGAACCAGGCTAGAAACTGAGAGGCCCAGAATTCAAGTTCTGCCTTAGGCATGAAAGCCAATTGGGTGATTTGGGGCCAGCCACTCTCTCTCAACTCACCTCACAGTTGTTGTTGTGGGGAAAATGGGAAGTGGAAGTATTAGATATTATTGCATCATTATAGGTTGTCTGAAGTACTCATTGCTTAGAAGTTCCATTAATTCAGAAGGCAAGACTAGGTCAGTGAAAAATATGTTGATTTTGTGGTTCAAGTTGCTATCTGGAAGATGAAAGAAAATTGGAAGAGAATTAACAGGTTTGTTAGCAATGCAGCGGGTAAGGTGCTGGCCTACTAACCAGGAGACTGTGAGTTGTAGTCCTGCCTTAGGCATGAAGTCAATTGGATGATTTTGGGCCAGTCACTCTCTCTCAGTACAACTCACCTAACAGTTGTTATGGGGGACTCTGAACAACTGAAGAACTCTGAACAACTAAACTTTATTTACTGCTGTAAAATATTCAACTTAATTACCAGCAGCTGTGAAACTTTGTTGCTGTCTTTTTAACTTGGGGCTTCAAGCGCACCTCAGCCAATCAGTGTAAACTGCTCTTTTTCTATTACAACCCATACAGACCTTAGGGAGCTTTGATCCTGCCCGCTCCAGGAAGTCTGGTGAGTTGAGATCTTAGCAGACAGTTTTGTGGATCTTACTTGGTGGAGCCTAGTTCATCTTGACAATCCTACTTAGAGATTGATTTAAACAAAGCACACACCTCCCCACCAGCCGTCAACACCCAGATGAGCGAGCATAGATTAACTCCAAGATTAACATCAAGGAACTGCCTAATAAGCTAACAGTAAACAGCCCAACCAAAGAACCTCCAAGACTACCCACACCAACACTAACAGGGCAATCCACTAGAATGTAAACTGAGCGCAAATCCCACTTATTACTAGCCCTGATGATATTGCCTAGTTTGAGTAATGAAACATCTACAAGAAAACAAGCAAGTTCAATGAGCACCAAGGACCCCTCACACAACCCTTGTTCATGCTTTGTGCACTCAAGGGCATGTAAAACAATTCAGTTTGCATATCATAAATATTACAAGAACACAAGGCATTGAAAAGAAAAAGTGATGTGATTTCAGAATAATTACTATAAAATTATTAAAAAATGCTGACAAGGCTGCTATTGAAGAATAATTGAATTATTAAAATTAATCCTGAGAGGCTAACTAAGAGGCACATTTAAATCAAAGTTAGATCATTCTGCCTTTAAGAAGATTGTGAGGATGGAACCAATGCTTGCAATGGAGTGGTGGAATAGAAAGAAGCCCCTGCTGGGAACTCTCCACCCTTTAATACATACATACATACATACATACATACATACATACATACATACATACATACATACATACATACATACATACATACATTCTCTTTGTTCTGCAAGGTTTGCTATTTTAGGTTTCCCTGACTATCCAGAGCAGTTTTTTTAGAAATTACATGTGTCTCAAAAGTTGCTTTCACTCCAATCTGTTGATATCAATGCCAAACAGAAACAATTATGGTTTTGTGTTGCTTTTAATTGGGCTTGTGGAGGCACAAATGCCCTTGGAGACACTGTCCTTAGGTAGCCCATGTTGTGAGATATGTGGCTAATGTCCCTCTCCAGTGCCTTTCAAGAGAACCCAAGGATTGCTTTTGATACTGGTGGAATATATTCAAGGGTATGTTTCATGTCTTGTGAAGTACAAACATTCTGAAAGCTCCTTTCCTTGCAATATAGGAAAACCTTCAAACAATGTTAACATGGCATGGTAATCATACTGACAATGGTTTGTTATAGTCTGCCAAAGTCTTTGTGTAATATAAACTAGGAATCCATATTGCTCTGGTAAGCCTTTGCCAGGATCCTTTTGTCTTTCAAATGTCAACTCATATTCTGAACAAAATCACATTACAGTAAACTTGTGTTAATTGATCCATTATGGGCTTGGAGGGTTTCCTTTTTTGATTAGTTTGCCGAGCAGCCTGTCCTTCTCCTCCTGCTATAAAAATAATGCAAAATTCATGTTCCCATGAACTGAAGCTGACTTGTGCATATATACTAATTGCTAGTTTATTCTTAAATGTTAAAGAAAGTACAGTACAAAGAAAAAGTATAAATGTTCCAGGTTCTGTAGATGCTATTATATGCCTTACGACAGATTTTCAAGGTGGTCAGGAAATTAGGCTGACACAAAACCCAGCCAAATTCCACATGTGTGCATTGGAACTTGTTAATTTTTTTTTTAAGCGCAGGGATACAGTTTAGGGACAGTCTAAAGAGAAGAATTCCCTATATTATCCACTTAAAGAGGGAAAGTGGGTTTCCTCCCTAATTGTGTCATTTGAAAAAAAAGTGTTAGGGAAAAGTATGGATGCCACTCTGTTAAGAACAGAGCTGCCAACTGTTTCATTCCATTAGTTCTTTTTGTCTGTGTAATATTAATAAGTATGGGGTTTGTGTGATGGTTCAGTGGTTAAAAACGCTGAGCTTGTCAGTTGGAAAGCTGACAGCCCGGGTTTGAAACTGGAGCGCTATGCAACAGGGTGAATTCTCATTACTTGCCCCGACTCCTGCCATCTAGCAATTTGAAAGCATGCAAATGCAAGTAGATAAATAGGTATCACTTTGGCGGGAAGGTAACAGCGTTCCATGTACTTTGGCATATGATCACACTGGCCACATGATTACAAAATGTCTTAGACAACGCTGGCTCCCACTGGCTAAGAAATGGATATGAACACTGCCCCCCTAGAGTCAGACACAACTGGACCAGGGAAAACCTAACCTTCCCCTTTTTATTAGGAAGTATGAATAGAAGCAACAAAGAAGGCCATGTGCATGTCTTCTGTATTCCAAGTTAGAGATTATCTCATCACAGAATAACTACAGCATCCAGGGATAGCTCATTTGTCTGGATAAACCAACACAGATCAGCTCAGCTCAGTTTGAATAGTTGTGCTTTTCGATAGATTTGGTTTGCACGAATGACAGAAGGTCATTGAGTATAGTGCAAACTCTTGATGGGAAAAAAATCATGGGTGCTATATTTACAAAGGAGAAAAGTAAACTATCTCTTGTACCTGCAGGAAAGAAGCACAAGGAAAGATGAAAAATAAGCATCAGTGGCAAAGTATTTTAGGTATATTTTAGTAAAACATGCCATTCTTCACTGGAAGTGATTGACAGGGTAAGAAGAAGGACCTCATGCCATCCATCTCTTTGGTTCCAGTTTTTGTATAGTGCTGTAATTGTAATTGTAATTTTATTTGTATATTTATCTTTTTATAATTGTAAACTGCTCAGAATTACCTTACCAATTAAACGGGTGGCATATAAATCAATCAATCAATAAAGTAACTCTTGAAAGGGTGTAACTTGGGATCATTTTCCTAAAGGGCCTAATAATCCAATTCTAGTCTTGATGGGATATGCTAGGCAATTTCCTTAGATCCCCAATCACGTTTAATGGTTTACAGCTCGGAGAAGGTAACTGATTTGGAGGACTTTCTAGCAGAGGAAAATGCAGTTCAGAGAATTGTAGCTCACCAGTCAGTATTCTCTCTTGACAGCAAACCACAGCTCTAATTTCCATTTGTTCTATCCCTGCATCTTTCTCTTTCTCTATCAAGCAGTTATTATTCTTCCCTTTTAAAGTGATTAATACCTTTCACAAAAGGGACTTCTGTGCTGATTCAACTATTCCAAGTGCTAATATATGGAGTCTACCGCTCTGGGAACAGCCGTTTGACGGCCACTGCCTGATGGACCCTGATGTACAACTGCACTTATCTCGAGCTCCACTGACTGTGGGGCCAAATACTTATCACAATTCAGCTTGTCTACAATGGTGCTGCTAGAGGATGTCATCAATTGTTCAAGGAGTTAAAGAAACTGCAGTGTTCGTGAATTTTGTCCGTTAACTAGGTTAGCCATGCCAGAAAATAAATACACAATATTTATTAGGTGTAAAGATAGTTGGATAGTAGCTGATGCGTTGGATAATTAGTCACTAAGGGATATTCTTTTCAGGAATTTAAACAAACGATGAATAAGCTATGATGCTAAACTCAACTGCTTAAAATGGATTAAGGTCAGGTGCAAAAATAATCCTGTATAGGTGTGTTTCTTTTTGCTTCTTGTATGCATTCCATAACTCTAGCATGAATGTAGCTTGCAAATCCTGTGTGAAGAAATTAGCAATGGTTAATATCAATGAAATCATTAAAAACATGTATCTGGGAGAGACAAAAGGAGAATGGAAGAATTCATAGTAATCCCCATCAATTTCTCAAACCACCTAAGGAAACTCATCTAGAGTTGTATATGGATCTATCCAATGTTTATGCAACCTGATTACTAGCCTTCCCTCTCCTGATTTTCATTCACTTATTCATTCATACAGTGCATTCACTGGGGAAGAAAACAAATCTAGGTGTGCATCAAATCACATCACACAATGACATCACCGTGGATTGCATCAAATGCCCATGAGATCAAGTCTGTCAATAAAAACTATCAAATATGCATTAGTTGAAATTCATTGTTTCCAAATGCATTGCCATGGAAGGATACATGCCCAGCATTACAAGACAGGATAGAAAGACCCACACATGGATTAGAGAACAAACGAAAGTATACAATATCATCAAGAGAGTAAAAGAATTGCAATAGAAATGGGCTGGTCACATAGCAAGAAGACCAAGGCAGTTGGACCGAGGTAGTCGTAGAATGGATTTCACTTGATAAAAAGCATCCATGAAAGAGAACAAAAACAAGATGGATCAATGACATCAGCAAGTATTGCAGACCCAATTGACAAAAGGAAACTTAGGACCCTATGGGTTGAAAACATGCGAAAGAGGCCTTCATCCTGAAGTGGGTTGACAATGGCTAAAATGATGGCGGAGGTGATAGTAATGAAGATATATGGTTAACACGGCTACACTCATTGTTATTTCTTATTTAATTTGTGTGAAAGTTTTTATATGTAAGGAAAGGTAAGGAAAGAAAATTGAGTTGATCTGTCCTTTCATATTCTTATCAAGCTCATAAAAACATTCTACCCTGAAGATTTTCCCTAATGACTGATTGGTGTCCATGCTGATTGGATGGATATACGTTTTAATAAAAAAAATGTCTGGGGGGCATGTGTGGCTAAATCACATTACAGTTTCATTTAGTATTAATTATTTTTAATGAAACATAAAGAAAGAAGAAAAATGAGAAAAATAATGGAAAAAAAGTGAAAAGGAATAAAAACGGAAGATAGGGAAAAACAAATTATTTCACACATATAATACTATAGAATAACATGTCTATATACAATAATTCTGGCCCCAAAGAAATTCCTAAAGCTCTGAAATGTGTGTGTGTGTGTGTGTGTGTGTTAAGCAGATGACAAATACTTTTGATAAGTAAATTGAGGAATATAACTGAAAACATAGATCATCTATGAATAACACATCTTTTGATTCAATGGATCTTTTAAAAGAGGTTACAAGAGGCTAAAAGACTTTACAGTTGTGTTAATTTTTTAGCTAATGCAGTTTCCTACACTTTAAAATACTATTGATCCAAAGAAAGATGTTATTTAATTTTCTAGCATTTTGCAATAAAATCTGGCAGCTAACAGGGGAAAAAATGAATTAATTTCTTGTATTGTAGCACTTTGTATGTCTTGGGAAATATGGACAATAAATTTATAGTAGGATTATTTACCAAAGATAGTTGAGTACTTTCTCCAGTTTCTTCAAAAAGTTTGAACCGAAATGAATAATTAATTGGCCATGGCTACCAGAGATGTCAATATATATAAATCTGATTACAAACTCTCCAACATAATCTAGAAAGGCTCTGATTTCAGAGGGATGTAGTATCTTCCATGCATTTTAGTTTATAGTCAGTTCTTAATAAATGCTGAAAAACATTTGAACAGAATGTATGTTTTTCAAGGTCATTCATCAAATTCAAATCTATAAACCTCTTTCCATATATTTTTGAGACTTTCTAAAAGGTCTGGTGTAATTGGCATTATTTTTCTCTATACCACTAAAGAGTTCATTTAATTTTAAGTAAAATGATATTTATTTTCTTAAATATTATCAATTGATGATATTAATACAAAGTGTAAAATTATCTGGTGTTTATATATAAACTTTCTGTAAATTATTTGAGCAGAAAGCTATTTCCAATGACCAATTTCTCTAATTCTATTCCATCGTCTCATTCCTGGTATTATCCACATATATCTTACATGTCTAAAACTTGAGAAAAGGGGAAGAAAACGAGATGGATTCCAAACCTGAAGTTGTTTCTACCTTTTCCCCAAGTCCCTAAATTAAATATGGATCTGTAAATACCCTTTCCTCCTGAAAATAAGACCTAACCGGGAAAATAAGCCCTAGCATGATTTTTCAGGATGCTCGTAATATAAACCACACCCCCAAAATAAGTCTCAGTTAAGAGCGTCAACCAGATGGATGTATTTAGTATGGGCAGAAAATGCGCGTGTTAGGCAGACACACAACAGATCCCTACAAAAGGCTGTCATTGTAGACGGAGAGCATGATACAACTGCATTCGAATAAATGTAGTTTTTTGTACATGGATAAATGTAGATTATTGCACATGAAAAAATAAGATGTTTCCTGAAAATAAGCTCTAATGCGTTTTTTGAAGCAAAAATTAATATAAGATCTGGTCTTATTTTTAGGAAAACACAGTACTGTATTATATATTAATGCAATGCATCAATCTTGAGAAAAAATATTGGCCTCAGAGAGTGTCCAATTATAGCTAAATTGCATACATTAAATATTATTTCAATTCATAGTTATAATTATTGCTTTAAATGAAAAAAATATAAAAATAATGTTTCAGATTTCTTGAGATTAAGCTTCCACAATGTTATTGCTTAGATTTTATGGTTTACCTTATTGCCATTTTTCCTTTATAGAGATGAATTGGTAATTCTTTGACATATATGGAGCCAACTAAAAGGTTATGGAACTGAGGGACTTTGAAATAAAAATGGAATAGCAATGTAATCTGCTTCTATTTCAAGCAGTGATAAAGACATTGTCATGACTTTTAGAAGTTGCCAGAAGTTTTGTTTTATATTATACAAGAGAAGATAATTATATTTTGTTAAATTGGTGTGTCTTTTCAATGGACTGATATCCACTGGACTAATATCCAATAGCTACTTGAAGCAGATGATTTATCAAAAATAAGATTTAAAATACATGGATGCATCTTAAATAAATGAATAAATATTGTGTTTAAATACAGTAACAACATTGGAACAGCTGACTCACTTGTTATAATTTAATGAGTTTCCCAATCCATCTCTTGACTTAAGTTCGTCTATATTCTGGATTGTTTTTATCTACCTTCCACCATATTTACCTTTTTCAATTATTGCAATTTTTCTGGATTACTGAATTATGAGGAATAGCATGTCATAGTAGCATAGTTCATATTGGTGGGAGTTTCTTCACCTGAAGAATGTACTCATCAGCATTTCTCCATCTTCTACCTTGATCTCAGGAACTGGTGAAAAGATTTGCCGACAAGAAATTCATGATTCTTCAGGCTATTTGTCTCTGAGCATCTATCCAGCTGCTGAGCTGTGAAAAACCACTCCATTTGTTTTTAAATTTGCATTCCTGCACACTTGCATTTTGTCAGTTTTGTTTTTAAAATGCAGCTTGAAGGGATAGTGGGGTTAGAAAAGAAATCTAAAGTCAACTCATTGGCCTCTAGGAATCCAAAGTCATGCAGTCCAATATTACTTTTATTATAATGGTATGCTGACAGAATCTTACAGGTCTGAAATGAGCTTCTCCACTTCCTCCTTTATTTTTGTGACAATAGGGATAGTGTTGCTGGAGATATTTTCTGAGGTTACAGTTCTGCCCGGAGCCTCAGATTTCTTTTATCTGACCATTGTGTTTGAAATGGATCTTCCTCCTTTCCCTCAAGACCATTCTCTTGGTTTACTACAAACTAATACCTTCCACACTTACAAAATGCGTGTGTGTTTTTCACTAGATCACATTATGAGGAGACATCGTGTTGCAGTTCATTTACTAAGATTTATTATCTTATTTGATCTAATGGTAAAGCCACCAGACTAGAAACCAGGTACCTGTGAGCCAATCATTCTCTCTCTCAGTACAACTCATCTCACAGGGATCCTGTTGTGGGGAAAATAGGAGGAAGAACGTGTGTTAGATGTATTTGCCACCTCAACTTATTTGCCAAAATAATAAAGGCAGGATACAAATAAATAAATAAATTAAAAATTAATGTATTCCTCTAAGAATAGCAACAGTGAGAGAGGCCCATGCCTCAGAATTTCTTTTTGTAATTTGATTTGTTGTCCCTCTAAAAGCCAGAAGCTATAAACCGTATTTGAGGTATCATAATTATTAATCTTTTGATAACGCATTTCTGACCACAAAATGTTTTACATGGTTGAAATGAATGAATCACAACAACAGCAACAGCAACAGCAACAACAAATAAGAAAAGTTGACAAAAGTCACAGCAAATTTCTGGCTGGAACACTTGGCTCTTTTCAAAAGAGAGTCTCCAGGAAATAAGAAAATCTTCTGACTCTGTGATGTACTGACAGAAATTGATGAACTAGGTGCATCTTGAGAAGGGAAGCTGGCTTCCTAGTCCACAGGACATGCTGTGTTTATGATGCATACTGGTTGAGGATGCAGTCCATCAGCTTAGCTGGAGAAAGTGGGTTCCTGCCGAGATAAAAACACAGGGAGAATCAGATAAAAGCATATTTCTAAATTGCCTCAGTTGAGACAGTGTGATTTAACTCTTGGTCTTTAAACTACAGTTGGTCTCCAAAAGTAACTCTCCCCCCCAAAAAGTATTTCATGCTTTGAAAAATGGCTATCCCTTCAAGCATAGGTAGATGATATTTCTGGCCTGGAAGCCTCTCCTGGGAAGTTTGCCATGGCAGCTTCTGGCTTGTAACTGGATTCTGTTGAAATGAAATGTTCCAGTGTTCCAGTGCCATATCTTGAAGTTCATAAATATCAGCAATCTTCAGCCCCTTTGCAGTCCCCATGAAAACCCAAATGAAAAGAATCTGTTATTTATTAAATACCTGTACCTCCCCTCCTTTCCTCCCTCTCCCAATGTAATTTGAAAAGCAGAAGACAGGTCCTCTCTAGTCAAATGATATTCAGCAACAATAGCTTTGAATGTACAGGGAGTATTTACTTTCCACCCAATCATCCCTTTCCCAAACACTATAACTTGCTTTTAAAAGTAATTATTGCAGACAGCCAGGGAAGGCAACCAGCCAAATGTATGAGGGTAGAATGTCTATGGAGACAGCCCAGTGCTCAGAGACTTTTCTTCTCAAGGACGTTCTTTAAAAATTGGCTATATCATGCCTTTCTCTTAAGAGAAATCTAAAGTAGTGTAAATTGAGTTTGTTAATTTTTAAAGAGGATGCCACTGTTGGACTGCTGAGGCACAAGGAGTAACAAAACATAAGGAGCTGTCTTGCTTTGATCCTATTACTATATGACCATATAGCAGGCTTTCCAAATTTGGGAATCTGCAGGTGCCATACTACTTCTCTCATCATCTTCAGAATGTGTTTCTGTGTTCCTACAGTCCACCAAAAGATTTCAGCTACCCTCTGTCCCCTCTACTTGCAACCTTCCCTGCTGACTTCCCCATTGACTTTCTGGGGAAGCCAGCAGGGAACATTGCAAATGGCAATCAAATGATCACAGGATGCTCGGCAACAGGTCATAAATATGAATTAGTTGCCAAGCATCCAAAATGTGGTCACGTTATCATGAGAGAGGTGTGGAATAACATTTTGCAATGGCTAGAAGAGCTGCACAAGCTACAAAACATCTTTTCTGAGTCTGCCATAACATTGAATGGTTATTAAACAACCAGCTGTAAGTTGAAGACTACCTGTAATCCATACCTGTTGTGCCTGGAAAAAGTTCCCATAATTCTCTGATGGGATTCAAGGATCTCCCCTGACCTCATTAGTTCTTCTGAGTGAAGACACTTGACTTCAAGATGAAAGGCACCAAAGTGAGACTAGGATTTTGCTTCCTCAGATGATCCAAATGATAACAATGCCAACAAGGAGTCTAGCATTCTTGAAAAAGGAAGAATCACATAGGAGTAAGCCAGAGACAGTTTCACAGGTGTGGTTTTGTTGGTGGCAAGGGTAGGAAGGAACATTTCAATGCATTCTCTGGCTTTCAAAACTTGAAAAACAGGAGTGATTGCAAGGAAGATTTACTTGCTTTGTCTTACATGACAGTGTTAATGCGGAGGGTGTTTTTGTGACAAGATGAAATGGGTTTTGTGACATGATGTTTGTACTTTATAACATGATGACATGATGGATGTACTTACGATTGTGAATTGTATTCATAATTAAGATAGTGGTTTGTCGATTGCAGCTTATATGTACTTGACAAGATGAATGTACTTTATGAATGTATCTTATGCTTATATACACAATTGATTATGCCTATATACACAAATGATCATGATTATGCTTATATATTCAAATAACTACGAATGTATCTTTGATTGTAAACACAGTTGTTTATTGCATGTAGGTAGGTGTTGAGCATTGTAGCATCCTGAGTCCTCCAGACTGACCGGAGCCGAGTCAGTTAAGCCCCCCCCCCAGTTGAATGGTTTAAACTGTAGTATCCTGAGTCATCCAGAC
>JANHFO010004863.1:197723-208597 GCA_032468095.1 Pareas carinatus | reverse complement strand
AAACAAAATTTCCTTTATATGACTAGGCTTCTCTTAACAAAAAAAACCATGTCCATAATAACAGTAGATTTAGGTTACTTTGAGGGAGCTTCAAACTTCGAGCTTTGAGCAGCTCAAACCTCTACTCCATAAGTCTATCTGAGGGCAAAAGCCCTGCACGGGTGGGAGGGAGGTTCCCCCGACTGATGCCGGGCTCACCCAACCTCTAGGGAGCTCCGCATTCCTCAAACTTCAGAAAGAAACTCACACCACCTCCTCCCACGTGGCCATTTACAGTACTCTTTTCATAATTCTATTTAGTAGGATTGAGAAGGTGCAGATTATATTATCAGCCTTGGTCATGCCGATGCCACCTGCAACCTTCTCCACTATGATAAAGAGAATACCAGCTAGGTTTTGGCAGATTTTGGACAGTATGCCATGATCAAAAGCCAAATTTTATCCTATGCATGATCACTCTATTCTACTTAAATTAGTATGTCTAATCCAGAAATTAAATTACAAGTCAACATAGCATTGTCCATCATTCACCAACTCAGTGACACATACAGAACCCTCATTCAGTACATACTAATGTCCTCTCTTAATCTTTTCTTAGTTGATTAACACAGTCATTGAAATTGTATCTCATGTGCAACTGTAAGAACAAAGTGCCTGACATTAGCTTGTTTTGGTTTCTTAGGTTTTTAAAATAATTTATTGGCCCATGAATACTTTCCTTGCTCCCAATATTTATTTCATTATGTAATATTTTAAAAGTATATTTAAAGTATTTTTGATTGCATAAAATTTGAAGTCTATATGGGTTGAAGTTCTCATCAAGTCTTGCTGTTTGATGTGATAAGGTAGAGAATTTGGATTCTGTATACAATCTCAGCCGCCCCTGATATGCAATGCATCAATAATTATCTTAGATCTGTTATAAACAAGGAATCTAGGAAACAATTTAGACATGTAAGTTGTTTAGAGTGGTTCAGTCCCAAACTGCATCATTCTATGGCTAGGCTGGTAAGTGGGCATGGCTACATCCTGAAAAGATCTCTGAAGAATTTTTTTTAAAAAAAACCTAAAATTGGCCATCAGGGACATTTTTCCTTGAAAGTTACCATTTAATTGAAGTGTCAAGACAATCCAACTTGTATTAGGATTCTCTGCACATTTCTGCAGGTTTCTGCTAGATTAGTTAAAAAAATATTTACTGGTCTGAACCTTCAACTTTAAAATGATCTCCCACAATTTCATGAGCTTCTCTCAACTTCCCAGAACCAACCAGATCTGTAATAGGCACAATATGATAATTGGACAATGGTGACAATATTCAAATAGATTCAAGCCATTTGTTTTTTAAATATTGCAACTTCATTTCCCATCACCATTTCCTATTTCTTTTTCCATTTCCTGAAAAGATAAAACATAGTTTGAAAAGTTGCTTATTTCCTATGCAGAATACTAATCATTCGCATTCCATTCTCTTTAAAGGTGAGCAGTGTTGTACGAAACTGGATTTGTATAGAACAAGGAAAGAATTTAATTCTGTTCTGAAACTGTTAGCAAGGCCTAGCACTGGAATATCTACTATAGGCATAAAGTTTAATGATGATAATGATGACACAGTTCAACTTCCCCTATGCACTTTTGCCATGGCTGTGGTTAGGGAGGTAGGAAGGAAGGCTCCCACTTCTATGCTCACATAATATATGATTCTGGCTTAATCATTTGCCCTGGCTTAGGCAACCATTCATCCACATAACCTCCTATCCCAGCTCTGAGGTGTCACTTTGGTAAGGACATGTCCTCACTAGTTAGCCTCTTCCCGAGTCTCTTCAAGCAATATCAAGATGAATCAGCAGGGAAATAGTGCTTTTCAAGGGACAAGCCCTCTTACGTGAGCAGAGTGTCCCAGTTTTTTTTAATATAATTTAAGAATAAATCATATCACATGAAATTAGAGCTTGGAGCATGGGTGGAGAATGGAATCCAAAGGGTTATATTATTCTGCTCTTAAATGATGTTAGTGAACAAGGTTCCAGGATGAGGAAGTGATCATTCCCAACTTCCTGTTCAGCAGAGAAAGGCAGACTCTTACTCAGGACAGAAACAGAGATTGTTCCCTTCCTTCTTTGTCACAAAGAAAGTGAACAGAGAGGCAGGAAACCTCAACCTCACCTCTGCTTGCTAGATGTTATGGGCTTATAAGTCACAAAATACCCATGCTGGCTTCAAGTTATGTCAGAAGAATTCCAAAGTATTATACTGATACAACCACCATCACCGCCTTATACAAGATGTAGAACATCTTGTGCTTCACGAGATGAAAAATTATGTAGCTCACCAGCTAATAATAATATTAGTGATACCTACTTTTGCAAGGTTTACTTAAACTATTAAAAAAAAACCAGCAATGAAATCATCATTACAGACATCTAAAAATAAAACCAAACTCTCTAACCGGCAGTAACTTTAATAAAGAACTTGGCTTTGCAGGGAAATAAATTTGCCTAGTTGGTTTGGTTTAATGTAGTCAGCGGTATGTGCAAATAATTCCAGAGAGTTATGCATTGTAAATGGAGAACCTCTGTGGTGTTAATAAAAGTGTTAACATCTGGATCTCTTCTTACTGAGAATACCACGGTAGCCTCAAGTTTATGTGTGAAGTAAGATGCTATTTAATCGCCTATAGCCAAAGGGTTAAAACTATGAGCAATACAGAAAGATGGAAAACACATGCCAGGTTGGGCACCAATTCAGAGATACTATATCACCATGAGTGTGAGAAAACATCAAATGCAGCTTCAGAGTTGCATTTAGGCAGTTTATGCTGCCTAAAGTAAAATTTGAAGAATGTAAGCATTGGCTTCAATGGGATCTTGGCTTTAGACTTAAAATAAACTTCCCACAAAAGCATGTAATCATTTTTCCTCTTCATATTAAACATATCAAGCTTAAAAGAAAAAGGAATATAAGAGTTTCATTTGGCACAAGGGCCTTTTGGTTATGAGATGATCAGAGGAATCAGAGCCACAAATCTATGCTCCACTTACTTTGCAATGCTTGTGTCATCTGGAGTAATATATGTAGTCACTAAAGTTGGCTTTGGGGCTGACCAAAACATTTTGCTGTCCATTGTTGCTTTTCCTCTTTGCCAGCAAAGCAGACTAGAGTTGGGTCTTACTCAACAATGATGTCGATGGCATATGAAGACAATGAGAACAGAACAGGATACACAGAATAGTCCTCTCTTATCTTACTACACTATGCCCTTCATCATTTGCCACATTAAGCTGTTACTTAGTGATAGGGCTGCCTCACGTATGCTTGCATTTTCATTTAAGGAACCATATTTTAAATTTTATCATGACCTACAACATCTATCTTGCTGGAATATTTCTTCTTATCTGAAATCATTGGTGCATAACCACAGTCTCAAAAGTCTTGGCTATGGCTCTCAAAGCCTTCTCAAAAGTTGCTATTCATTTTTTTTTTATGTGACAGAGGAAGAATTCTGATCATTAAAGGCTTGAGCATTAATCATCTTAACTGTACCATTATTATCATTATCACCATTAAGCTTGTGCTGCCTAATTTTCTTTCCTGTCTCCATTTATAGTTTGGAGTGTGAGTTCTCAAGCACCACTCTAGAATCAAATGTGGTTGTTGTCCATTAAGTAGATCAGACCAGGAATCAACTTCAGAGGAAGACTATAAGTTCTATTGAGATTGGCTTGTAAGCCTGATTCTTGTGCTGAACCTCTCTCCAGCCACTGCCCATAGATTCCTGTGAATCTGCCTGAGCTGCTTCTATATACAGCTTCTTATGACAGTACATTTAGTGACCATTCAAAGTTACAGCATCACTGTAAAAAGTGACTTATGTCCATTTTTCACACTTATGACCATTACAGCATCCCCATGGTCATGTGACCCATATTTGGATGCTTGGCACCTGGTTCATGTTTATGATGGTTGCAGTGTCCCCAGATCATCGGGCCCCCTTTTACGATCTTCTGACAAGCTAAGTCAATGGGGAAGCCATATTCGTTTAACATCCGGCTTATTAACTTAACAACTGCAATGATTCACTTAACAAGTGTGGTGAGAAAAATCATAAAATGGGGGAAAACTCACTTAACAAATGTCTCACTCAGCAACACAAATTTTGAGCTCAAATATGGTCGTACGTTGAGGATTAACTGTATTAACTCATTGCTCAAGCTTAAAAAAAATTCAGCCTTCTTTATTGATTTACAGATATTTTTTACCCTGCTTAATTTTTTTTAATCAATAACTCAAGGCAGAAAACATTCCTAATAATCCTTCCCCCTCCTATTTCCCCTGCAATGATAGCCCTGTGAGGTGGATGGGGCTGAGAAAAAGTGACTGGCTCGGAGTCATAGATCTGGCTTTCATGACTAAGGCGTAACTAGAACTCAATCTCCTGGTTTCCAACCTGGTGCCTTAACTACTAGATCAAGGTCTCTACCTTTATCTTGGGAATAGTTCTTGAATATTTCTACCAAGGTCATCTTCCTTACTCTCTACAGCTGGGCACTCCTGCTGAAGGGATAATGCAAAATGATATTTAGCAGATTATTGCCATGTTCATATTCCTCACTTTCGGGTGATCATGCTACAAGATGCCTTTCTTGTAGGAAGGACAAGAATGGCAAGGAAAGACCACCTTGACCTCAATCATTGGCCAGGGAACAAACAGGTACAAAGACTCCTTTCCCTTTCATTTCCAATGAAAGAATTAATTCGACAGTTTACAGCCTAAGGAGGCATGTAAAGAAGTGGTGGTTAAGGACAGGCGCTTGTAACATTTCTATTCAGCTTATCTTTTACTGGATCTAAATGGATGTTTATAATCATTTTATGGCAATTATGAAGTTCTACTTATTCCCTCTTTTTCTTCATTTGGAGGTCTAAAGACAAGACTTCTATTTTGAGATGTTTATTTATTGCTGCAGAATGCTCTATGACATGCAAGAATATCAATGAGTTTGTTGAATAGATTCCATTTGCCCAACTTAACCATCATGATTTTGATGTGACCTTTGTCACCTGAATGCTGGGCAAAGGGGAAAAAGACACTGTCCATATTCATGTATGTTATAATGGAACATAATAATAAAGATCAAAATCCATATAGAAGTCAAAAAAGGCAATATGGCAGTCATGTCAACACAACATGACAGCCCCTTTTGTACATCCCGTCATGACCATCATCTTGCCTTTACAATAGCTGTAAATTTTTATTTGATCTGCTGGCTCTATTATGCTCCTGAATTCTACGAAATCTTTCCATGTATGTGTCATTTTCATTATAGTTCTTGACAGTCATCAAACCGAATCTTTGTAAAAAGTATACGCATATATACATTGGGTGGTGCATTCCATAATTAAACCAGAGTTTATTCACCGATCACCTATTAATACTTTTATAGGCTAATGATCTTAGTTCTGTTTTATTTACAATAGTACAAGAGATGATATAGCTTGCTCTGCCATTGATCATGCTGGTCCAAACACTAAAACAAATCCACTCTTTTCCTACAGTTCACATAATTTAATTGTATCTATCAATGGTACAATAATAATATAACTGATATTTAAACCTAATGGTTAATGTGTGATATCCTACTTCCATTTTATTACTCAATGGAAGAGTCGTCAACATTGTCCCTTTTAATCTCAAAGCAATAGAGTAGTTGCAAGATATTAGCATCAGGCACTCAAAGAAAGATCTTAATTGCCCTTATTTTAATTTCCTTCCTTCTGAAGAATTCTAACCAAAGGATAACAGATATGTTTTATTGCACTGAAGACTACAGCATTGATTTCATCATTTTTCAATGCAAACTCACAACACACTCCCCCACTGCAACCCTTAATAATTGCTTTGTTGTTTGAAAACTTTGTCAGCAGATTTGCAGAACAAAATAAATCAGTGAGCAAAATTAGCTGTACATTAATGAAACAACCTCCTTTCCATAGTTCTGAAAACCAGCTGTTGAGTCTCAATAGTAAAAAATGGTAATGGTAATATATGGAAATACAAGAAACAGAAGTGGATCATGTGTTTTGCATGTGTACATACGTTTAACTTCCAACATGGAGATTCCCTGGGAGATATATATGACTATTGGAGCAGAAATGCAACTATACGCATAAGGTTATTGAAAAATAATGAGCTATGAAATTATATTAAGACTAAAGAGCTGAGTATATATAAACCTCAGATGTAGCCATTGATTTGTTTCCTTTAAGTCAAAAAGTTGTCCAACTAAAGTTGTTTTAATTTGGGATAGTTTCAGGTAATCTCATTTCTAAATCTCTGTGAGCTGCTTTAGACACACTGGAGTGTAATCTGTCTGTGGACCCCAGTCTATAAAGTTTTCCTAAACCCAGGATATAGTTCCTGTCGTCTTTCAAATGTAACCACTAAATTGAATTTTAAATCAGACTGATGCAACAGAGTATTACAAGGGGATGAGTATATACATTTAAATTTAGCTCTTGCTCATTTTGGCCCTGCGCTGTTATTTTAAATATCTTGGCTTTACTTAAAAAGACTCAGTCATAGAAAGGTTACTCATCCCAAACAATGAAGTTGAACCCTCTTCCTGAGCTTTGAGAAACAGAATGCAGGTTCTACTTTGCTGCAAAGTTATAGGAATTTATAATGAAAAACTTAGGACGGTTTCAACCTTTAAAGGAGACCTATACATTTTCTGAAAGGGAAGGAAGGAAAGCTAAATTTCAAGATAAGTTAGCTTCTTCGTCTAATCTTTTGCTAAATTTGCTAAATAAATAAACAAATGACCTAGTATGCTCCTGTTATTGTTGAGTGTGTTAACAGCGCTACTTTAATTGTAACCCAACAGAATTCAGTATTTTGGAAACTTAGAGTCAGCGTGGTTTTAAGTTGTGCTTTTTTTTGTAATAAAAAAGGTGCCGGAACTCACATCTTGTTAATCTTTTATTTAAATATATATATATATTCAGTTGTTAACATAAGTTTAACTTATTGTATTTTAGGCAAAAAAAAGGTGCTGGAACTGTGTTCCGGTGCGTTCTATGAGCAAAAAATAAAAAGCAGCGGGTTTAAGAACAATATCATCTTTATTCATGTTTGGTTGTTAGTGATGCTTGTATTTACTCAAATCATGCATGGGGTAGAAAAATATGCTGCCATTCCAACTCTTGACATCCTGAAAGACTTGAATGCTAGCATGATCCGAGGCCTATTTTCCTTCCGAGTTTTTCCAAATGAATTTAATTTTTCTAAAAATGATATGTCACAAAAAATAAATCCAAAGTCTACAGCTGCTTTGTACCTTTATCAGGTTAAACTGCAATGATGCAAAAGAGTGTGTGAGCTGCCAAGTTCACCAGAATATTCTGCAGAATGAAGAGAACCTGAAAATTGGTGACCTTGAAAGCTTGCACACCCCTTACTTTAATTTTGATTGGACTTAATAAATGAATTTTGCAACTACTGACTTTGGATTGATTTTCTCATGCTTTATTATACATAAATTATTTTTCCCAACTTCATACTTTTCTGTTTGGTTTTCCCATTTCATACCAATGGAGAAAGAAACCAGATTTGATTGGTAAAATAGTCTCATTAACAAAACAAAAATGGATGAATAGGTTCTACAGCCACAGTAGCGATGCCTTTGAATACAGTTGTGCTTGTATGTGTGTGTGTGTGTGTGTGTGTGTGCACCTTTGAGTCAGTTTTGACTTGTGACAATCTTATGAAAATAATCTTTCTTCCTAGGGCCGACAGAATGATTGGCCCAAAGTCATCAGCTGGTTTCATGCTTAAAGCAGGGCTAGAATTCATAGCCTCCTGATTTCTAGCTTAATGCATTTAACCACTATTCCAAACTTCTTCCACCAAAATTAAGAGTGCACAAGGTATTTATTTTTATTTATTTAGATTTTTTCTTTTATCCCACTTTTATTACTTTATAAGTAACTCAAGGTGGCAAACACACACACACTATCCCTTCCAACTCTTATTATCCCCCTACAACAATTCTCTGAGGTGAGGTGAGCAGAGAGAGAGTGACTAGCCAAAAATCATCTAGCTGGCTTTCATGCCAAAGGGTTAGAATTCACAGTCTCAAAGTTAGAACTAGAACTCACAGTTTCCTGGTTTCTAGGCCAGCACCTTAATCACTTCACCAAACTGGCAGTCTGATATCTGAGCTGTATACCAACCAACTTTCATTGTCTTGCCCAAAGATAGTTCATATTCAAGTGGAAGTTCATAGTTCATTTTCAAGTGGAAGTTGTAACCTGAAATTATTTAATAATTATTTAACATACTTGTACAAATTAATGTCAGGTAAGCATTAATTCTGGATCCTTATTTTATGTAGTTTTAGTTTAGTTCAGTTTAGTTTTATTTATATTTCTATACCGCCCTTTTCCCTGAAGGGACCCAGGGCAGTGTACAGCCATTTAAAATGCTCTTCACAAAACATACAAACAACATTTAAAACATTTAAAATCATTATACTGTGGCTGAATTTTAAAACTGAAAATATAAAACCAATTTCTAATGAAAATGAAAATTTAAAATATCTAAAATTTAACACAGAAAAGGTGCAATTAGGCAAAACCAGCCTGAATAAAGAAGAGAGTTTTTATAGCACGGCGGAAAGCAAGGAGGTCCGAGATTGTTCGTATCTCTGGCGGAAGGTCGTTCCAGAGGGAAGGAGTTGCCACAGAGAAGGCTCTCCTCCTGGGGGTCACCAGCCAGCATTGTCTAGCTGACGGCACCCTGAGGAGGCTCTCTCTGTGGGAGCGTACAGGTCGGTGGGAGGTATTTGTTGATAGTATGCAGTCCTGTAGATAGCTAGGTCCTAAGCCATGGAGCGCTTTAAAGGTCATCACCAACACCTTGAAACACACCCGGAAGCCCACCAGCAACCAGTGCAGCTTGCGCAGGAGGGGGGGCCACATGGTCCCTTCCACTGGCCCCAATAGCCCCCCATGCGGCCACATTCTGTACCAGTTGGAGCTTCCGGACGCATCCCAAGGGGAGCCCCATGTAGAGAGCATTTCAGTAGTCCAGGCGGGCTGTGACAAGTGCCTGAGTGACTGAAGATGATACCTAGTTGGGTAATGAAACGTGTGTATGGCGTCCCGATCTAGAAAGGGGCGCAACTGGCATACCAGATGAACCTGGTAAAAGAGCCCCTGGTGACGGCTGCCACATGATCGACCAAGGACAGCCGAGCATCCAGAAGGACACTCAAGTTGTGGACCCTTTCCGTGGGGGCCAAAGTTTCGCCCCCAATAGCCAACGATGGAACGAGCTGGCTATATCGAGATGCCGACAACCACAGCCACTCGGTCTTGGAGGGATTGAGCTTGAGTCTGTTGCGTCCCATCCAGATCCACATGGCCTTCAGGCACTGGGACATCACCTCGATGGCATCGTTGGGGTGGCCTGGGATGGAGATGTACAGCTGGGCATCATCAGTGTACACCCCAAAGTCATGGATGATCTCACAGGAGAGGCGAGAGGACTGATCCCTGTGGCATCCCACAAGTGAGGCCCCACAACATCAAACTCTGCCCTCCTGTCAACACTTTCTGCGACCGGTTGGAGAGGTAGGAGGAGAACCACTGAAAAACGGTGCCTCCCATTCCCAACCCTCCCCCCAACCGGCGCAGCATGATACCATGGTCGATGGTATCAGAAGCTGCTGAGAGGTCTAATAGGACCAGGATAGATGAGCAACCCCTATCCCGGGCCCTCCAGAAATCATCCATCAACGCGACCAATGCCATCTCTGTGCTGTACCCAGGCCTGAAGCCGGACTGGAGTGGATCCTGATAGACAGTTTCATCTAGGTACTGGAGGGAGCTGTCAAGCGACCACACTCTCTACAACCTTTGCCACGAAAGGAAGATTGGAGACAGGACGATAATTACCTAAAACAGCTGAGTCCAGTGAAGGCTTCTTGAGAAGGGGCAGCACCACCGCCTCCTTCAAGGTGGCCAGAATGACACTCTCCACCAGAGAAGCATTCACAATGCCCTGGAGCCAGCCTCCTGTCAACTCCCGGAAGGCCAGCACCAGCCAGGAGGGGCACGGGTCCAGTAAACATGGGGTTGCCTTAAGCCATCCCAGAATCCTGTCCATGTCCTCGGGAGCAACAGCATTAAACTCATTCCAGACAATATTTTCAAGACCCGCATCCGTCACTGCGCCTGAACCAACCCAGTCAGAGTCCAGACCATCCTGGATCTGTGCGATCTTCTCCCAAAAATAACCTCTAAGGGGTCATCCCATCCCTCCAAATGAAGGAGGGAGCGGGCCACCCCAAACAGGGTGATGTGGCAGTTATCCGCGAACGCGATCAGGGTGGAGAAGTGGTTATTCTTCGCCACCCTGATCGCACCCAAGTAGGCCTTAATAAAGGTCCCAAGAGAAGACCAATCAGATTCGATCAGATTCGCAGGTTGTGGCTCTGTTTCTAAGAATTCAGACATTGTGCCTCTTTCAGATGATTTCCAGTTATGTTTCCTCCAGAAATGAAATTTTAATTTGATGAAGGATGAATTGGATAGCGGAAACATTTGTATCTTTTTGGCTACATCTGTATTTAAATCAGATTAAATGCTTGTTTATTTTTGGAAGGAGAAACACATAGTTTTTCCAAATCCGTCACAATTAAACATATCTGAAAACTATCTAAAAGGCTCATCTTTAGGTAATAATTGTAATTCCTTCACCAAACCTGAAGTGCTGACAGAATTTAAGTTGATATGGAAGTGGCAAATGGTGCTGCTGCTGATGTGTTTATTTCCAATTACCCAATTGATCAGTTTTTTTCTTACTTTCTATA
>JANHFO010004863.1:154208-169433 GCA_032468095.1 Pareas carinatus | reverse complement strand
GAGGGAAGAAGGAGGGAGGGATGAAAGGGAAGGAAGGAAAAGGGAGGGATGAAAGGAAAGGAAAGAAGGAAGGAAAGTGAGGGAGGGAAGGAGGGAGGGAGGAAGAAAAAAGCAGTGTTAATTAAAATTTAAATGTCAATGTTAATGAGCATAAGATTGCACAAACATTTGGATGCAACCTGCAGTAGTTTTTAAATTATATATTTAAATTCTGTATTAAAAATACTTTTTTAAAATTAGGTAAGGAGAATAGAAAGCAATTCACCTAAATCACTGTTTTTCAAACTTGGCAACTTTAAGATGTGCAGACTTCAACTCCCAGAATTCCTCAGCCAGCATGGTGGCTAAAGAATCCTGGGAGTTGACATCCACACTTCTTAAAGTCACCAAGTTTGAAAAACGCTGATTTGAATGTAAAAAGTAGGTAGCAGTTTTGATTCTTCACATCACAGCTTTTATGATAGACTTATCTGTAAAAATTACATATTTTTAGGCCTGTCTGTTAAAGTTAGGCTTGGTAGATTATGTGGTAGGCTTGTCTGTAAAAGTTACATATTATCTTGAAAGAGTAGAGACATAAGAGGAGAACCTGATTTATAGATGAATCCTCTCTTATCTTTTACTTGGTCAGGATGAAGCCCCATCTTAGAAAAAGCCTAAGCAGGAATACATTATGTCATTCCAACCTCTAAGACACTGAGGTCTTGAGGAATAAAGGAAATGCAACTCTGATATCATTTACTAGGATGCTGTCATCAACCTCCAGTCCCTCAGAGATCTTGGCAAGCAACTGAGTTTTGAGTGGCCAATGGTGGCCTATGAACTCGGATTCACTCGTGCTGAAGTAAGCCAGATCCATGCCCTCACTGCAGATAAGAGGAGTCAAGCCCAGAAGATGCTGGAACATTGGTAGGATAATTCGGACAAGTACAAAAAAAATCTGAAATCTTTGGCATTGGCATAAGCTCTTGAGATCTATATTTATTATCTTCAAATTCATCTAGAATTATCATGATCTAAGGTGAATGGATGGAGTGTGTGTGTGTGTGTGTGTGCGCGTGTGTGTGTGGAGAGTGAGATGATACATTAGAATTAGAATTAGAGGGATGAGAGATGGGTGAGTGGGTAGGTGGGTGGATGACTGGATGGAAGGAGGAAGGAGGGGTGAGTGGGTGAATGGATGGATGGGTAGGTGGATGGATGGATAGAAGGATAGGTAGGTCGGTGGATGGATGGATGGAAAAAAAGGAAGGGAGGGAGGGATAGCTTATGACATGTAGAACATGTGAACAGTGACTAGGATACCAATGTTTCCAACAGTAGCCATTCATCAACAGATATGATTACAAAACAAGATTATGCAATCTTAAGCTTAAGGGCACCGTAAAATACTTCTTGTAGCTATAACAGATCCAAGGCTCCATTTTTGAAAATGTTTACATCTCAGACATAATTTAGAATGTCCTCATGGTTCCTTCCTCAAGATAACTGGCAAAAAATATAGAGAGATGGATTTATAATGACGACTCCCAAGTTGGTGGTTCAAGAAAAATCCTTCCATGTTCACTATTCTTCTACCTAAAAACATGCAAAATCTTTTCTGGTGCTAATTGCTTTGGTCAGGTCAAGCTTTCCACATCTGGAATATTTCAGTAAACTGTTCTCTATTCCCGAGGCAAGCTGGTAAAATCAGAGGACTGAAAAATTGTAAAAACAGGCTATAACTTTTCAAGTTTGATTTACTGTCAAAGAAGCAACAAAGGTCTTCTAAAGCATAAACTCATGAACTCAGAAATGGAGAACTAAGACAGGGGTCCTTGGTACTCTCCGAGCTTAATTGTTTTCTTGCAGATGTTTCATTACCCACCTAGATAACATGATCAGTGCTAGTCGGGAGTGAGTTTGCCTTACTAGCACTGATGAAGTTACCTAGTTTGGATCATGAAACATCTACAAGCAAACAACCAAGCACAGAAAGCATCAAGGATCCTCATTTCATCTATGAGCTATAAATACTCTCCTTTATTAGAACTAAGAAAAGATAACTTGAACAACAAAAGGAACAAAGTGTTAGTGGGAAAAAAGTCTTCAAACTAAATACAGAGACAGTCCGATGATGTGGCACATATTTCCTTCTACGATTATTCGGAATCTTTCTCTGTTGGTCCTTCCTATCCAGGTATGAAAGATCGTGGGACAAACTGAACAAGACAAAGCTGCTTCAAAAGGCTTTGGAAAAATCAGGAAGGCAAGATTTGGCTGAGAAACTTCGGTGTCTTCACTGGGGCCATCAGAAGTTGAGTGATAAGGTGGAGCTGCCTTCGGCTTTCCCCTTTCTCATCACCGTGTATAAGACGACAAACAACAAAGAACGGCTCAAGAAAATTAACCAGCTTACTCACAAGTAAATCAGGAAGCTCTCCATCCTGAACTCAGCAAGACTCTTAAAAGTTAAGAGTAGAAAAAAGCAGACATTAACAAGATTGCAATTGGAGGGATTTTTTTACCTTTTAGTCTGGACCCTTCTCATCAAATAGATCAGCTGCTGTTTGATTTTTCAACTTTTAAAATTTAAATCCAGGTCTAAAATTATTATTTTTAAAAAAACCAGCAAAGTAATTTAAAATAAAATCCTATTAATTTTGGTTGGAAGAAACTGTAAGCTTTCTGAAAGATTTAATGCAATTATACTTTGTTGATTTTAATAAAAGCACACTGAAATGAAATTTAAGTGTGGGTGCTCATGTTTTATTCCACTGTATTTTGGCTTTGTTTACCCTCTGCATCCTTGAGACATTTTTACCTGCCTTTTTAGCAGATTCTGCCACAGCAACAGGTACATCCCAGGTAAAAGGCTGAACACTGTATCTCTACTTAAAACCAACTAAACCATCCCGTTTTCAGAATCAAATCAGTGTTAATTTTTCTTTCTCTCAGATTCACTCCAATTTTTATCCATTCATATCCCTTATAGTCATGGACGTCTCAAGGTTTTTTCTCTACACTTTTCGTGTGACCTTTGATTAATTTAATATAATTATCGATTCAATAGATTTGCTGGAATTGTTTTTACAGCTGTTGTGAATATGTCCATGTTTTCCTTTCTTTGCTTTGGGCATTTATTGTACAGAATATATTCTGGAAAATGGCTTCAAATAATGTTGTTGTTGTTGTTGTTGTTCTCTGCAGAATATGTGCCCTTATGAGTTATGTTCATCAGCAATCTTCATAAATGATTGATTTTGATAAATAGTCATGGTGGCGCAGTGGTTAGAATGTAGTATTGCAGGCTAATTCTGCTGGCAGCCAGCAGTTTGATTCTGACTGGCTCAAGGTTGACTCAGCCTTTCATCCTTCTGATGGTCGGTAAAATGAGGACCCAGGTTGTTGGGGCCAAGATGCTGACACTGTAAACCGCCTAGAGAGGGCTGTGAAGCAGTATAAGTGCTATTGCTATTTACCTGCTCATGAAACTATTCCACTCTCCTCTCACTCTGATAAACCAATCAGAATTATACATTAATAAAACTGCTTCTTTGTGAAGTTGTGTTCTCATTTTGTATACAGTGGGGGGGGAAATGTACATTCTTTCTTGAAAAGTGCTCGTGAAACCACAGGTCACATTAATCAAATACAAAATTAAACAAGGGCACTACTGCTTCTTAAATAGCTCTCTTTAATTCTACAAAGACAATAAAAGGGTTTTTTAAGTACATTCATCAATCCAGGAGCCCGCTGACAGAGATTTTAAATTGCTTTCCAACTGCTCAGCCAGAAGTTTCATCTGTGAAGTCTCCAACAGGCTGCTGATTAGATTATCCAGATGTTCCTTACCATTTAAAAAGTCCTATCAAACAAAGCAAACATGAGGGAGTTACTATGGACAGAGAGGATCAAAGTAAACTTTGTTTATCAAACATGTCTGGCCAGCACATCCCTCCAAATCTATTTGTCAAGAGGGCTATGAAATGATTCAGAAGTACTTCAGATCTTGTAATGTACATCTGTTATGCAGTACACATTTCTTTTTTTAACTTATTAGAAAAATTAAGATGTTACAGTGACCTTCCTTCTTATGTGAAGTTACAAGTCTTCCCCCCCACCAAAAAACCCTAATGGAATAGGAAAAATACTCCACATTTACACTTCTGTGATGCTATTTCATTAACACACCAGTAGAAGGCAGACAACAGCTGCAAAAATCAGTCATTGACTGCCTCCTGGTGGTCAAGTATTAGCATAACACTTCAGATCACCAACAAGCCAAAACACAAAACTATGGTTATTCACACAGCAGCCTTTTTTTTCTGGCTTCTGTACTTCCCAGTCAAAATAACTCTAATCAATTGGCTCTTTGAAGCAGCAGCATCATTTTTATCCAGCCCATCAGAAGCTTGGGAAAAAACCTGATCCATTTTAAAGAATAGCAGAGGTACTGTGTTCACACAACGTGCAAAGCCCTTCTTCTAAAATAACCCTGGTTGACAATATAAACACATCATTTTGATGACATGGTGAAGTAACAGTTATAGCTTAATGGTAAGGCAGTAGCTTTAATATCGAAGGCAGAAGCTTTGGTTTTAAAAGGTCATTTCACAGCCTTTGATTTAAAGAGAAGAGTTTGAATCTCTTCTCTGTTGGCCAGAAATCGCTGTGGACCCAAAAAAAGAATTTGAAAAGAATAGGGACAAACATGCCTTTCCAGTAAGACAACCCCATATTGTCATCGTCTTCGAAAAACAGCTATCAATCCATTAGCCCACATCTGGTTTTGTGGCCTCACTGATTAAGGAAGAGATGAGAGCAGCGTTCTAGTATCCGAGGGGCTGCCACAACCTCACCTATCTCACCTTCACCCCAGACTCCACGCTGCATTTGAGCTGCCTGCCTTACCTCAGACAGGAGAGGGAAGAAGCACTCCAATTAAGTTGCTGGGCAGAGGAGCGGGTGATATCAGAAATGTCCCCAGGCCCGCATAGAGTGGGAGGGGTCCTCCTCTGACTTTCTGGGGTGACAAAGTGCGTGCCCACAGAGAGACCTCTCAGTGCCGCCTCTGGCACGCGCACCATAGGTTCGCCATTACTGGTATAGGGTCTCCTGCTTGAGCAATGGGTTGAGTTAGAAGACCTCCCAGGTCCCTTACAACTCTGTTGTTTTATTAGTCTGATTATCAGTGGCTCATGCAAATGTTTGTCGGTGCAACTGTTCTCAGCTTTGGAATTAAGGCCATGTTTAAAAGCACCCACAAAACCTGAAAAAGGGGTGATATATTCAAGTTGAGCCCTTTCGTACATTCTCACTGCACCTTGGATAAAGTGCAGCCGCTACGGGTTGCTGGAAAAAATCCCCCCCCCCCGTCTTAGAATAAGTACCTTGATATCACGGACGTCATAGGAAATCCGATGGTCAGTCACCCGATCTTGGTAGAAGTTATATGTGCGAATTCTCTCCGACTGGGATCTTGTCCCTAACTGTGAAAGAAGAAACAACAGCCCAAATTTTCATTTGCTAAGTGAGACAGTTCTTAACACACAACTATCGGAAGATGCTTTTAGAGTGTGTTACACCACGTTCTTTGCAATGTTTAATTTCTTGTAATAGCCTTACACTTCAGTGCAGGATTTAGCTGGGTTGCAGGAAGCCCAAGTGAGGAATGGGGTGGGTTTTTTTTATCTGTCTTATGACTAGGAAGAAGAACTCACAAAACCAGTTGGGCATTTGCTATTGTGACTCGGAACAGGGCAGGACCAGGAATTCACAGTGCAGTGCGTGGACGTGCATCTTGTTTGGACTACCTCACAAGAATGACCAAGGCTGTACAAAACATGAATTCTCCGAAGGAATTTTAATAATAATAATAATAATAATAATTTAATTTATATCCCGCCCTTTTCCTGAAGGACCCAGGGTGGCTTACAGGCATGTAAAAAACACAAATGACATAAACATTAAGAACATATTAAAAGTATTAAACAAAGCCTAAATTACAAAAGGGGAATTAAAAGGGGGAGTAATAAAATAATATTCCAAATAAAATACAAATAATTAAAATACTTTAACCCCGGTTTAGAAGCGCAAGAGATTAACCCACGCCCGTCTGTTGGAACAGGTGGGTCTTTAGGGCACGGCGGAAGGTTTAAATGTCAGCAATCGTTCTTATAGCAGGGGGAAGGTCATTCCAGAGGATGGGTGCTGCCACAGAGAAGGCTCTCCCCCTGGGGGTCGCCAGCCGACATTGTTTGACTAGCGGCACCCTAAGGAGGCCCGCTCTGTGGGAGCGAACAGGACGGCGGGAGGTATCGGTGGGAAGAATGCGGTCCTGCAAGTAACTGGGCCCTATGCCATGGAGCGCTTTAAAGGTGGTTACCAACACCTTGCACTGCACCCGAGAGACCACCGGCAGCCAATGCAGCTCGCGCAGGACAGGGGTTACGTGGGCACGCCCACTCGCCCCAAAAATCGCTCACGCGGCCGCATTCTGGACTAGCTGTAGTCTCCGGATGCACCTCAAGGGGAGCCCCATGTAGAGAGCATTGCAGTAGTCCAGAAGGGAGATAACGAGGGCATGAGTGACTGTTCGTAGAGAGTCCCGATCAAGAAAGGGGCACAACTGCCGAATCAGGCGAACCTGATAGAAGGCCCTCCTGGCGACGGCTGTCATATGATGTTCCATAGACAGCCGCGCATCCAGGAGGACCCCCAAGTTACGCGCCCTTTCCGTGGGGGCCAATGTTTCGCCCCCATTGGCCAGCGATGATTGGAGCTGGCCATATCAGGACGCCGCTAACCACAGCCACTCAGTCTTGGAGGGGTTGAGTTTGAGTCTGTTCTTCCCCATCCAGATCTGCACGGCTTTCATATTCTGACACCCATTGTTGATGGTTTTCATGACCATGTTCTTACATTGGTATATTAAACATATAGATAAAATTGACTCTCTTTAATGATTTTGTCAAAATTTTATTTTATAATTTTAATAGATTATAATCTTTGCAGATAATTGAGAAAATTAGGCTGTGTATTTAATTATCTCAATGAAAACAGCAGCATTTTAACTATGTACATTTTCCTGTTCATTTACCATATTTTTTTTAATATAATAAATGTGCTTTGCTTATTATTCCTAATTGTTTCATTATGGTTTCTAGTTTATAGCATCCCTGGTCTTCATCTGAAAATAGGAAACTACATTAAAAAGACAAAGATGGCTTACCTAGTTACCTGTGTACATAGTTTGGGGATATCAATCCTTTGGTACATACTTTTACCCCATTTTCCAAAGTGCAATCCTATAGCAAAACTCTTCTGCAAAATAAATACTGAACAAAACATGTGAAATTAGTACATTTCCTTTCAATTATTCCTCCCCCAATTCATTTTGGTTTTCCCCAGACTAGGATGTCTTTGGACATCTTCATTTTATGCCAAATTTAATAATCGAGAATATGTGGAGTAACATCCACCTATTGTTGGAAACAAAGTTGCTTTGCAGTCAATTAAGGAAAAAAGCCAGTTGATACTGATAAAATTGTTAAATTAGCTACGGTTGCTTCTCATTTGAAGTTTTAGGGCTGGTTGTTCCTTAGTATTGGAGAAGTCAGGAGTTACTTGTTTAAGCAATGGCTAAATGAAGAACAGAAGGATTTGTGAATTAGTTTTACCATCTATCTTTGATAATATCCGGATGCAGACAGCATGAAACACAAATTATGAAACTGTTTTTCTGATATTTTGTTAATATATGTTTTTAGCAGTGACCAAATAGGTTTGTAGGAGGAAAGTTGAAGAAGAAATAAATATTTTGAGGGTTTTTTTCAGAGATTCTGGCATGATTGTAATGAATTCATTTAATTATTTATGTGAGATATTAATAGATTGCTTCCTGTGCTGAAGCAACGTGAAATGGTTTTCAATGAAAACAGCAGCAAAATACATTATAAACAATATATTAAAGTAATTTATGGCAATAGCCATTAAAAACAAACAAGCAATAAGGTGGTGTCAGCCCTTCGGGATAGGCCAGATCCAGAAATAGAAACAGCTAGGAGTCAAGAATGTTCTTATGTTCAAGTATTATAACATAATCTTCAAAGCAAAGTTTCTCTCTAATTCCAATTTATACCTAATGAAAACAAGGCAGGGGTATTTTGGACTTCTTTTTCACACTTTCTTCTCTCCGAAGACTAAGTTATCTGTCTCTAAAATTCCTTCTGTAATGGTTAGTTTCCCCTTTCTCCTAGAATGTAGGGGAACATTCTATCATTCCATCAAACATGGGGAGATTAAAAATGATAATAGTATGCTGAAAATGTATTCTTGAAACAAACGATTGAATTTTCCACAAAGAGATCATAATATGGACTTCCTGAATTTTAGTGGGTAGAGCATCTCAGAGCACCACCAGAACACTGCCTACAAACAGCTGTTAAATGACATCCAGTGGCTCTTGGTTCTTGAATTATCTAGTGACTAAACAGACAAGTTTCAGATTGAAATAAATTAGATGGCAATTAGAAGGTATTCTGGTATCAAGTAGTTTGGGGTCTTGTGTGTTATAACCAAAACCTTGGACCTTGCTCAGTTGCTAACTGGCAGACAACAGTGGGAGGTCAACATTGGCAAGATGGCAAACAGAGTGTTGTGATACAAGAGTGGGGCTTTAATTGCAATCCTGTCTTCTATCTTGCTGATTACTTTGACACACACACATACATGTAAATAGAGACTCCATGGATTCCTCTAGCGGATGGTCCTTCTCATTTGATTAGACAAAAGTAAACTAAAATCTCAAAATCTCAAAAAATTCTAAATTGGAAAACTACTTAGGTTTTTTTTGGGGAGGATAGAATGTGCCTTATTTATTGCTGGAGGTAACATCAGGTTAAATCATCTTTTATTCCCACTCTCAATTTTCAGTTAAAATATTTGTGTTTTTCCGCTCTTTTAATGCACCATTTATAGATAATTGGTCAAAAGTGTTCTACCACTTTTTTCAAAGGGAATCAACAGAAAGAATAGATTTTCTTAATAATCCCTTTAAAATTAAAATTCAACACAGATACTTATGGTTCAAGGGCATTAAGGCCTTATTGAACCTATTTAAAGCTGAGCGATAGCACAGCTGCAATGACATAGCTAACTTCCTTCAGAAAACTTACATATCGCCACCATTGATGAAAGAAATCCCAAAAGTTCAGAGGTCACTTTAGCTCTGATAATATCACAATTTTTATATGAATGTTTTGTGATTTAGACCAGGCTCTCCAAAAATTCTGATAGCTGAGGCACACTCTTTAAAGTTAAAAATCTGACACAGATTAAACGTTCACTTCCAAAAATACTAGAAGGCGGTACCTCTTCCTAACAGTAGTGCCTCATAAATGTTTCTGATTTCCCTGTTTATTAGGGACAGTTTGCCTTTGGTGAATTGTTATTTTGCCGACCTGATAAATCCATGTCTCTGTTTGTCTTTATGTATAACTTCTGTGGGGTGCTCAAAATACTGCTAGATTAAATGGTGCTAATAACTTGCTTTCTTTGTCTTTTTTCTTAAGTTTCAGCCTGGACGCTATATCACTTTAAATCCTTGAATTTTAGATGGAATCATCTTTTCTGTAGCTGAAATCTATGTAAAAGTGGACACATAGATATAGTACTGTTTTCTAGTTCACATTCTGCAGCTGTGGTGATTTGTTTTGAACTGTTGATGGCAGGCTTTACAAAAATTCTGTTTTTCTCCTATTTATTTATTTTTATTGAAAAAAATATTATCAACTTTCAAAGCTATGCAGTATAATCAGACAGTAAATGAATGAAGTGTGTACTGGGCAAGAGATGGCTGTGACAGTGATGGAATGGTAGGGGAGTCTCAGATAATCTTTGATGTTCGCCAACCTTTTTGACCTCAGGGACCACCAAATTCATAATTTGAAATCCTGAGTCCCAGCAATATGAATTTTTTAAAAAGGTATATACATTTGTAAAATAATGATCAGAGAACTTGCATTTTATTCATATAAAAGGCACCTATTTAATGTAACAAAATTAAAAAAGCTTACTTAATTATAACAAAATAATAAATGCTTATTTAATCATAACAAAATCTTTAAATTTTATTTAATTGTAGCAAAAATATTAAAGTTAGTTTAATTGTTACAAAATAATTGAAATTTATTTAAGTATTATATATTTTTAGTGTGATATTGTTCCTACTTGAGAGAGAGAGAGAGAGAATGAGAGACAGAAAGAGAGATACAGATAGACAGAAAGAATGAGAGGAAGAGGCAGAGACAGACACACACAGACACACACACACACACACACACACACACACAGGGGGGAGCCGGGTGAAGGACGGGGTGGAAGGTGAAACGGAGAGAGAAGATAGAGGGGAGGAAGAGAGGAGAAGAGAGGAGAGGAAGACAGAAGAGGAGAGGAAGCAATGAGTGTGCAAGGGTACATGCGCTTACGAGATGGCAGAAAGAGAGATGCATGCACACACACCCCTCGCTCCCTCTCTCCTTCTGCCAGAGAGAGAGGGGAGAGAGATCGGGTCCTGCTTTTTCTGATTGATTTTATTTTACTCTTTGCAAGTTTACAAGACGGGTGTTGTGAAAGAATTTCCTGCTGGGAGAGCGGAGTAAATAAAGCTGTGCGTGTGTATCTGTGTGTGGGGTTAACACCACGAACCCTACCTGCCTTCTTACACCCCTTTCCTCTTCTCCAAGAGTATAGAGAGGATGGCTCAATTCTCCAGTCTCCGTGAGCATCCAGGTCAGCTCAAGCCATCCCCAGGAGTGAGCAAGCCAGGCAGCCGCGCTCCTGGATTGGGGAGGGTGCTCTATGCAGGCAGCTGGGCACCCCCTCCCATTCACTTTTAGAGCCTGGAGAGTAGAAAAGGTGCACTCTCCTTTCAAAGGCGCAGCCTGCAGCTGGGGCAGCTGCAAAGGTCTGACTTCAGCTGGGACGGGGGTGCAGCGCTCGGGCAGGGGAAGGGGAGCCGAGTGGTGCCGTGGAGCCTGTCTTGGATGACTGTGAGGCGTCCAGGCCGGCTGAGGTGAGACGAGCGCAGGTGAGGCCTCTGCCGCCCCCGCTGATTGGGACCGCCCGCTTGCCAGATGGGATCTGCTTCCCAACCACCCAGGCAGGGCTTGCGCTGTAGCAGACCGAGGAAAAGTTGGGCAGACCAGCTGAGAGGCACTTTGGAAGCGCTTTTGGCAAATTCTGAACCCTTGAGGTAGCCCAGCCTCATGTGTGTCTAGGAGCAGAAACCATACTGTTATAAAAAAATTTCAAATAATTGCCAGATTTTCATGCGGACCACCAAACTTTTTTCATGGACCATTAGTGGTCCCCGGCCCACAGGTTGACGACCACTGCTTTAGAGGTGTCCTCCCATTACTTCCATGACATTTAGAGGCTGGTTACTTCTACTGAACCCCTGCTTACATGTAGGTAATCCAATTTACTTTACACTGGGCATGGAAATTCACCTGTTCTCTGTCAATATTGCTGGGAAGGAGATTTTCCTAGCAAATCTTTAGATGAGCCTTTAAGTATTTCATTAGCATGCTTCTCAGCGTGTGTGTAGTTACTCCACAAATAGCTAATAGTACATCTTGTGCATAATCGGGGGTTATTGCCTTACAGAGTGCACTGCAACCTATATAGATAAAGCTTGTTTCCAAAGATTCATCAATTTTGTATACCCATGTGTTGGCTTTTCTCGCAGTGAGGGGGAAAAAGGTAAGCTTTCTAAATTTTAGCTAAGACTAAAAGTTATGTTGGAGAAACACATTTGTATGACACTGTAGAATCCGATCATCCTAATTAGTGTAAATGAAACATTATTGGGTTGTGGAAAGTGACTTGAATTGTCTGAACAAAGTGGTTTATGCCGTGCATGTAATATGGTTCTCTTTAATAAAGTGAAGAAACAACACACAGTTCTCTTTGAAAAAATGCTTCTGGTCATTGTAAAGTCTTGTTTGTCATTGTTTGTCATGTTGAAGCTTCTTTTACCTTACTAAGTTTGTTGCAGCAAGTTTGAAATAAAGCAGCAATATCAATTTACTTTACTTTCAAAACGAAAGTGTGTCTTGCTTTCCAGAACAGTTCTGAAGGATTTTTTTTCTTTTCCACAAACAACATCAAAGCAAACAACTCATTCTTAGATTTGCAAAGGCATAATATACACGGATGCAGTTATAGATGTACAGTGTGCAGTTTCTTCTTCTAGACTAGAGTACACTACGGTTTGTTTTCACCTAAGAAGGAAAGTTCAGCCTTTGATTTTTTTGGCTTGTGGATTTGCTTTAATTTTGTGCAAAACTCACTATTTCAGGGATGGAGCTTTTTAAGAAATCACAAACTATTCTATTTTTCTTCCAGATGACTTTGATTATGATGTTTCAGAGAAGACCTGCTAGTTTTCTAGAGGTAAATCTTCTGGAACAAGTGGTTCCTGATGTTCGACATTTGGTCTGAATCTCAAACCACTTCCTGTTTTGGGAGATTACTTTCAGAAAAGTACAGAATTATGTCCATAATGGCTGGATTCAGTATCTTCCAGATTAGAAAAAAAAAAGCATCTGGTTTTATGTGTCATCCTGACTGTGGAGCTTTGCACATACAAAGTCCAGAAAAGAAAGCAAACTAGGGATGTGTAAGGTAGTGGATATTTGTTGTTGTCCACCATTAGTTGTCAAATGCACTGACAGAAATTAACATGCTTGATAGCCCCCGAAGTCTGGTTGACAGGGGAGAAGGAAGAAGATTAAATGTCTTGCTTGAAAACGATAGGTTGCAGTTAGGAATATTTTTCTGAGGGGGGAAAAAATGTATCCTGCATGCTGCGTTGTAAAACTGCTTTGCAAAGTTTACAGTATTGCACGTTTGTTTGGCAGGCAAAGTTGTTCCTGTAGAGAGAATGTATTAGAGCTGAAAGAACAAATATGAACCATGTGGAAATGTCCTACTCATTAATCCATATTCCACCAAAGAAAGAGTGTCAAGCCCTTTGTTCAGGAATAAACCAGAAATGAGAACTGGCTTTAATGAATCAACCTCTTCAATAGCAATCTGAGATGTTTACCAGCCATTGCTTAGTATAATTTGCAGCTTATAAGTATATACGGTATATTTCACTGCACACCATAGGACATGTATATGAATGCCTTAATTGACTAACTGATGCAATTAACTGATCAATGGCTTAAGTGTATAATAAGTATATATGGTACATTTGGAGCATACGGTGACAGGCACGAATGCTTTAATTGAATAGCTGGTGCAATTAACTGATCAATGGCTTAAGTGCATATTAAGTATAGAGGTGTGTTAATCAAAGAGTCCAATTTTCTGAATTTCCTGTTCCTCCACTTTCCTAATTCCATTCTTTATACACCAGCAACCATTACAGTCCACCTATTCAATCAATGTAGGTGGAGAGCAGAGAACAGAGAAGACATTTGTTCGCTTCCAGCTGGAACATTAAAAAAGCAGAATGTTGCCGGCTTGTCTTTTTCGTTTTACAGAAAAAAAAGAGGCAGCTTAACTGTATCGGGTTAAACCCTCTGAAAAGTATAAAGTTGGGGGCTTTTTTGTTTCTGGCAAAAGACTGACATTTTGCAGCCGTGCCATTGAATCATTTAGCTAGAACAATAGAGTGGATCACATACACCTTCAATCTGTAAACCAGTAAAGCATATCCGGGGGGGGGGGGGCGGCAAGAGGCAGTATTTGAATATAATTTAGGGAAACCCTCATGATCAGACATTTTGATGCTCTGAAACCCTCATTGGCTTGAAACAAAGCTTTACAGCTTATTTACAATGTGCCTAAGAAGTGTGAATGACAAAAAGAGGAAAAAATTATGCATACTGGAAAGATTATGTCAATTCAAGCTTGATTTTAAGGTCAGTGTGGGGTTGTTTTAGTTTTACAGGTAGTCCCTAATTTAGGACTGGTTGTTTTATGACTATTCACATTTATGACAGCTTCAGAACAAGGGAAAAAGCAGTAGCCCCAATCCTCCCGGCTATGCAGACTGGTGGCGGTAGCAGTGGCAGTGGCGGAAGGGATAGGGGATGGTCTTGCATAGGTTTTGTGTAGCTATCTGCTCACCCACCGCTTGTCTGGCCTGGTTCCCATTGGGCCATGACCTAGTATCGGGCTATGGCCCAGGAACTGTGAACCTGTTCCCTAAAGCGCTGTCGTAAATGATCACACTGGCTCTCCCGTCACATGACCGCATTTCAAGTGCTTGACAACCAATTTGTATTTACAACTGGTGGCCAAGTCTCCTGTGATCACATGATTGCCATTTGCAATCTTTTCTGCTGGCTTTCCCAGAAAGTCATTGTGGAAGCTGGCAGGAAAGTTAGCAAGCAGAGAGGATGATTTGAGGTCTGTTTTCCCAGTACGCTGAGGGATCTGCACATTGAAGGTATGGACCCTCAAATCTGTTGAAATTGCTAGTAAATGCCAACCTCCTGAGCAATCCAGAAATTTACTGTTCACTAGCATTTGTGGAGAAGAAAATATCAGTGCCAGCCTTCCAAAATTTTCAGAAATCTGACTCTAAATGGAGGGGAAATCCCTTGATGCACTGGAAGAACACAACTCAAAGCTGGTTGTAGTTTAGTTTAGTCTTCTCTATAGGTGAGAGATAATAAATGGAGGTGTTTAGAAGAACTTCAGCGTGTCTTTCTAATGTTCTGACAGCTTCTTAGTCATGTTTTGTATTATATTATGATGTTGTTTGCAATCTACCCAGAGTCACTTATGTGAGATGTAGAAATTTGATAAACAAACAAGCAAATAAAACTCTATTACTTCCAGGAAAAAAAGCCATAGTTGTTTCACACACTTCAGTAAATATAGAGATGAACACAAAAAGCAAAACATTTCCATATTTCAAAGTGATTTTTTTTTTGAACTATTCAAGGCCAAGTTAGACTTCTGTGTTACTGCATGTCAGGGAACATATGTTTCTGTCATTTGGAGATGATTACATCATTGTTGCATTTATACTTCTGTGAGTGTCAATGTTATTTATTTATTTATTTATTATTTTTATTTTTATACCACCGTTCTCCCGAAGGACTCAGAATGGTCTACAGCCATAATAAAAACATAGACATCAATAAAAAACCCAATTAAAAACATTAAATACCTCGGCTGTCTAAAAGTTAAAATTTCCAATTAAGAAGTTTAAAACCAAAT
>JANHFO010004863.1:123733-135041 GCA_032468095.1 Pareas carinatus | reverse complement strand
GGATCTCATCGGGGGGCTCACCCTTCCAGTCCCTGCAAAAGAATCAGGGACTTTGGGGAGCCCAGCCCTCGATCCGATGCTCCCCCGCCCCCTTTACGCCCGAGGGAGCAGGTTTCCCGCAACTTGACAGCTGATTTTAGCTGTCAAAAGCGGCTTTACGCTGCCTGGGGCTGGCGGACTACAAGAGTCTGTCCTGCGAAGCCCACGGATCCACCGGAAGTCCGTGGTTGATTGTTCTTATCGTCAGGAAGATTCTTCGTAATTCTAGGACCTCACTTTGATCATCTTCCATCCATTGCTTTTTGATCTGCCCTCGGGTGCTTTGGAAATTAAGTTGACTCTCCCTTTTCTTTGTGACATGTCACGGTGTTATATAATTGCCAGATGACCTGTACATCCTGTTCTATGTATTTATATGTATATCTCTATGTTTTTCTATATTTCTAATTGCTGCTGCTTACGTCAGCATATATCCATGACAATACCTGATAAGAAGACCTTGTGATCTAAGATACTTCTGCGCAAGACTCACATCCTCACTCCCCTTTTTCTTTTCCTTTCTCCTTATGCCAAGACGTCTCCTTCTGTGCTCCTGCCAAGAATAGCAGACAGGAGAGAACTTGCCAAGATGTAGCCTATTATTTAGACTGAAGTTTTTCAACCTTATTTTATTTTAAATAAACGTGTTTTGATTAGAACTATGTTCTCAGTTTCATTATATTAGTATGCTAACAGAGATCAGCTATAATCCATCGGTCAAACCTCAGGGGCTTTTGGATTTTAATCCAATCCCCAACATGACAGTCCCTTAAATATTGGAACACTGCTATCACGTCACCCCTAGTCCTTCTTTTATCTAGGGTAGACATTCCCTGATTCTGCAACTGTTCATCCTATCTTTAATTGGCTTATATCACAGAGCTAACTATCTTCCAGTGAATTAAATCACCAGATGTCTTCATTTATGCGTTTTGTCTTTGACTCTGCTTCTAGGTAACGTGAATAACCATTTTGACTTCTCACCAAAGGCTGGTTCCAATATCTCGAGGTTAATCCTGATCAGCCCGTTTGATTATATGTCAGGACTGGACACAATTTGGGAATACCGGCTGTTGGTTTCTATAACAGATGACAATCTATTATCAAGTTCTAAAAGAACTTCAGTCCACGTTAAAAACGGCACCATAAAGTTGACCATCAAAGTTATTCCAGACCCAACCACTGTGATTCCCACAACAGTAAGTTTTGGGCTTTTATAATAACGGGATTTGGAATGAAAGTAGTATGTTAAGAGTGAGCGTTATTTATTGATTTATTTACTGTCCTAATGATATTGTTCTGGGCAGAGGAACCAGAGGGAGCAAGGAACCAGGAAAGGGTTAAAAGGTCTCCTTTTACTGGCCTTTAATTGTGGCTAATTTCCAGTCCAGGGGTCAAGAGCCAGGAGATCATGAAGTCCAAAACCAGGTTGTACCGGAGAGAGTAGTCACAAGCCAGCTGGGATCAGGAGCACAGAGGAGCAACAGAGTCTTTCTGAGAGTCCAAAGAAGCCGAGTCAGGATTGTCCAAGAACCAGAAGAGCAGAGTCAGGGTCCAAGAATCAAGGATTCAGGAGCCAGGAGGTATTCAATTCACAGAGCCGAGTCAAAAACAGGAAGCAGGAATTCAAACAAGCCTCAAATCCCATAGTTGTCAGATCTAGCAACTCTTGATTCCCGGCTCATTTCAAGCCTCCTCTGAGGGTAGGGGTCATCTGCCATGCCCCCGACGGCGACCAATCACCCAGCTAGTCTGTCCTCTCACCTCCTCTCTGCAGATCTGCCTTCTTGTTCTTGAGTCCAGTAAATCTCTCTCAGCTGTGACAGCTTCTGGCTTGGCGTCTTCCAGCTGCTGGTTTTCCTCCTCTGTTGGTTCTGCCTCTGCCCGCTGCTCGTCTCCCTCCCCTGTTACTTCTCGCAAAGCAGTTGCAGGGGATGATGGATGAGGCAGGAATGGAGCAGCCAGATCCGAGGGGCCCTCACACACCCCCGAGTCATCAAGAGAGTCCTCATTCAGCAAAGAAGGCCGAGACAGAGGCTGAGGCACAACAGATATACAGGTAGTCCTTGGCGTATGATCACAACTGAGCCTAAAATTTTGTTGCTAATTGAGGCAGTTTTTAAGTGAATTTTGCTCCATGTTGCAAACTTTCTTGCCACAATTGTTAAATGAATCCCTGTAGTTATCAAATTAGTAGCACGGCCGTTAAGTGAACTTGGGGGGAGGGGGTGGGGAAACGGGCAGAGGGTGAGGGTTGTAGGGAGAAAAGGGGAAAAAAGGTATACGTTTTATATTTTATACAAGAGAAAAAGGAAGAAGAAAAAGATGAGGAGGGGGGGAAATTATTGTTATTTTTAATGTTTTAGCATATTATATGTATGATAGAATCCTTTTTCTGTTATATATTTGTTATACTGAAAATAAAACTTTTAAATAAACAAAATGGTTTCCTCCCTCAAACTGGATGTTTTGTGTACATTTGTGCAAGGCAGCCTCCCTCTGTTTTCAAACAAATAAAGGAGATTATCATAAGTCATTCTTCTTTCTGCTCTTCCTACATCTGTTGTGGGTTATCTGGGACTCATATTTGATCCTTCTATATAAAGTGAGGATAGGAATTACCTCCTATAGAACAGATTTTTGCACCTCCAGCAGTTTCTGGCTCCTACATTAGTTTGTACCATGAGACCAAATAATTACAACAAAGCTGTTTAAAACAATATATTTCATTTATCAACTGTTGGGGGAAATTATGTGGAAATTAACCAATTAGCAAAGAGTTAGTGTGGACAAACAAATCAGTAGCATAAGAATAATAGCAGAAATCTTATGTAAAAACAACACTGATTTATCAAAATATAAGCCTATCAGAAATAGTCCATCTAATTATGCAAAAGATATTAGGAACGCTTCCATATGTGCCCTTTATGTCATTCCTGGACTGACTCCATGGTCCTGTGAACCCAAGCTGTTACCTCAGTTGAGACCCTGAACAAATTTAATTCAGCTCACTGTGTAGCAAGACAAGGAACTTCTCTGAAAATTGAAATTTCCAAATAAAAATGCTGGAGCTGACCATTTTAATGCCAGCTGTGGTGAAGGCAAATATGGTTGAACATAAAATAGTTGCTTTGGATTTGGGACTGCTAGCAGCGGTGGTATTGAAGTACCAATGTTTGTAGGGTTGAATGAACATCCATTTTGGTAGACATTTTGGACTGCTTAGCTTCAGAAAGACATTCCAGCATTGTATCCATATAACGGATGAAAATTAAAATCAAGAAGATGAGGGTAAACCATGTCTCGAGTAGTAAGCATTTTTGCCTTCTTGGGTCATCATAAATTTTCCTGTTGAGATGAATGGAGATTTTGAAGAGGGATTTTGGTCATGATCTTGCTGCAGAATGTATTGATTAGCTCCCATTGCCATCTTGTTCCCATCTTAATGGTCAAATTGTTCCTCTTCTCTCACTGCTTCTATTTGTTTTTAACAGAAATGTGAAAATCCATTCATTATATTTAACACAAAATCTTCTATTTCAGACTTTGTGAGAAGTCTATATACTCCATTGCATGTCCTTCCGTATTTATAAAAATAGCATATTATTTCTTTAAAACATTTAAATTATGTTATTTTTGTTCAGATGAAGAATTCAAGGAATCTAAATAGAATTCTCAGTTATTTTTTTATCCAATTATTCACCAATCTGCTTTGATTCAATAAATTTGCTGTATCACAAACCTTCAGATCAAATTTCTGTATAGCTTTCAGAATCTGGTTTTAGTACCAAAGAACAGTAAATACGACCCAATGGGTATACTTAATCTTTATCTTATTTACTGAATACACAAGAAATGTGATTCCTGTGATTCTTACCTAATATTTTGACTGTTTTTTTCTTTTAAAACATAATCTGACCTATACAATTTAGAGAAAAGAAAAATCCACCTACTTTCAAGAGTTTTTAAAAATAAATGCTTTCCATTATATGAAAATGTAGTTGGACTTCTCCGCTTTTGTTCAATCTGTCTTTAATGAAATACATTTCACACTTGAGCAAGATGGCTGACTCAGGAGAGCCAATGAAAGATTCACTGTTGCCATCTTTTTTTCTTTCTTTTTTTAAATCCATTGTAGTCACTTTTGAAGGGTTAAGATGCAGATTTGAACATATCAAATGCTGTGAAATGGAGAACCTCTCAGTTCATTACAGCCGCTGGAGCATGCCTGCCCCTTCCTTGGCTGTAAAAATAAAATCACAAGCTCGGATTAGGCTAGGCTGAGAATATCTTGCCATAGTTAGTGATGGACACATTGGCCAGGAACTCAGCAGGAAAAACAGTTCCTGTATATTGGAATAGTAAATCAGAATGCTTTTGTATTTGCTTATCCTCTTGGCTCCAATATAATACAAGGAACCCATATTTCAGAATTAGCTGGACGTGTTTTCTTCTTGAAGCCAGCTCTTTTCCTTGCTTGCCAGGCACATTTCCTGTCAGCACTTTAGAGATCTTTTAAAAATTAGATTAATCAAATAATATTCAGACATTTTAGGCACCCTCTTATCTTTTTTCTTCAATCTTTGTGTTTTAATTTTGTGGACAAATACGATTTTTAACTAGTCCAAAGTCTGACATCTAGATCTTTATGCCCAAACGACGTCTCAAAATTAATGTTCTATCCTTTCTGGTTGCTCAATGTACATATGCCCCACTTGGAAACAATGAGTGAGATCTTAATGCTACAAATGTGAATCAGATCATCAAAAGATATGGGAAATATATTGATTAAGGCAGTGCAGATTCTTTGTAAGACTGGAGTGGGGGGGACCCTGCTGGATCCAAGGGAATTGCTGGATAAAGCAAGGGCTCCTTGCAGTCCATGGGAGCCTCTGGTCAAACATGTTTTAATGTCTTATGCTGTATGTGTTTTTATCTGCCTGTAAGCCGCCCTAAGTCCTTCGGGAGAAGGGCGGGATATAAATAAAAATTTATTATTTATTATTATTTATTAAGCCAAGGCTACCGGCTGTCTGACCCTAATTGGTGTCAGTCAAATGGTCAGCAGATGTTAGGAGCTGTTTCCCCCCTCCCAACTACTCAGACATTTGGGAGACCTGCTAGCTTGACCCAGTGATTGGCTGTTGCACCAGCCCAATTGTATTATAAAAAGACTGTGAGAATAACCAGCCTGTGCTGGCTACATTATTACTTGTCAATAAAAACTGTTTGCATTCACTGAGGTTTTGCTCCTGCCTGTTCCTTGCACGATCGAACCCAGGCCCTTCAGATCTAACAGAACCTACCTGACATCTCTTTTTGTATCACTGAAGCAGCCATATCTATTTTAGCTTTGACGACTTTGGAAAGTGCTCCTGACTGTCTTTGCATAAGTGTGTACGGACAGCCCCTTCAGTTCTTTAGGAATTTGGAAGCAGCTGGGAGCAGCATTTCAACCTGCTGCTAGAGTCTGGAAAAAAATTGGCTCATATCTGCTCCATACGTGTGTTCTATTGTATTTCTTCCAAGGCTTTGCACAGCTCTGTCTGAGGGCATCCCCATTCAACCTTTAAAACTAATTTTTATAAAGACAAAAACATCCATGGCGTTCTAGTTCTAGAGAGCAAATGAAGAAAATATCATTCCAAATGAGAGCACTGTGACTTCTGGGAGACATACTTCAAAGTACACCAAGGATCTCTCTCCCTCTCTTTTTGTCTTACACAATTCTTTATTAATGAAAGCCACATTTTTGTTTGTAAAACAAAAGAGAATGGTCCAGTGGCACAAAACAATAATGCAATGAAGGCGCTATTTCATTAAACTGGAATACAGGGATTGGGTTGCTAATTTGATGCTTTTAATTTCATATTATAAATTATGTCCTTTCAGAAGGCGGAAGAAAAATATTTCCCATGACAATGGCTACCTACAGATGGTAATTTTATATATTTCCCCAGAAAAATGAAAAGTTGAGAGAGGTGCTAGAAGAACTCCTGCTTAATGTGGTTCCTTAGGAACAGAGAGCAATGCCTATATATCAAAATTGGTTTTTTACATTTGGTTCATAAAATATCAAATACTCCCTTCTTTTAATAGGATGCCTATTAACCCAAAAATAACAGGAAGGGGAAAAAAGAGACAGAAATATTCAATGAAAGAACAAACAGGAGACATTCTTCATAAGGTTGTCTCAACCTTCCATCCTTCTGGGGTCAATAAAATGAGGACCCAGATTGTTGGGAGCAATATGCTGACTCTTTAAACCGCTCAGAGTACTTCCGACTCCGATCTCAGCTGAACAGGGACGAGGCAGCTGAAGCTCTGGCTGCCGAAATCCTTTCCTTCACGATTTCGGGGCCCCCACAGGGCATACAACAGAGGAATGTGCCAGGCGGCAGCTGACACAAATGCCTGCTCTGTTTTGACCACTTTTCTTCAGATGGGTGAAGAGGCGCTCAGCGCCATTAAGTTCGATACTGTAGAATAGTCTGAAACAACAGCAAGACGGAAGCAACAAAATCTAAGGAGTAGACAGCCAGGTGAGGAAATCAAATTTTATCTAAAAGCCCCCACAATAAAACTACTTAGAGGTACTTACAAGTTGATCTTTAAGTTAAGTCCTCCTGAAAGAATAAAAAAAAAGTGGCACTTGAAATCTAAGGGAGACTAAATATGGAGAAGAGGGAAGCCAATCAGCTGAACAGGAGTCATTTTGACTGGATCCCTCCTCTGAATACTGAACTGCGTGCTGGTATGGTTTAAGATTTTGTGAAGGGTGAAACTGTTTAATGGTAAAAAGCAACAACCTCGGCGGATTACAAATAATATTTGTCTTAAAAATAGAGGGAGGAAAAGAGAAAAAACTAAATGGAATTAGAAAGAAGATCTAGCACCATATGCTTAAAAGAATAATGGACTTAAAGTGTTATTTGTTGACTCTCTGCAAAGCTTGCCTCACGGGAGTGAAAATTGCGACATCGTTATACTGCGAAAGAGCTGATGATTTTGAAGGACTATAAATGAACTTTTCAAAATACTTTTTTCTCCTTGAAATGAACTTTTTCTTTAAAAGAAAAGTGAAATGAAATAGTTTTTTTTAAAAAAAAGAATTACTATATGCTGCACAAAAATTGATGGATGTAAAGATTTGGACTTGGACTACTTAAAAGAAAAATAAGACAAAATGGAATTAATACAAAATGTACCCAGAACAGAACAGGAGCAAGATATATATGAATTTAAACAAGCATATGACAAATTTGAAAGACAGATGGAAGAGATCTTAATGTTAATTGTAATTACAAAAAGAGTGTGAGGAAAAAGAATTTAAAAATGACACTCCAATAATAAAAGAAATACCAAACAACAACGAGGGAAAAAGAAGACCAAAAAAGAGAAAGAACATACATCAGAAAGGTTCAAGAGATGGGACAATATTATTAGGGGGAATGAAAATGAATGGATTCAAGAACTCTTCCCAAAAATTTGGGAAAAAAATATACTTTAAAAACTCAGACCTCAGAGAACATAAATTTAGAGTTAATGTACTGGAGGGAAAAGCAGGGAAAATCCAGAACAGAGGATTAGTAAACAGGCAAAAGAGAGTAGGGAAGAATAGTTATAGAATAAAGAACAGAGGAGTGTTCAACAAAATAAAGGAAAATTTGCAAAGGATAGCAGTGTATGGAGAGCATCTACCCATGAAAAAAGGGATAGGTTGGAAAGTTAAAATGTAAAATAAATGTTGGATGATGGAGATAAGGAAAGTAAAAAGATTAATAATAATAATAAAATGAAGTGATGGGGATGATAGATAAGGGAAAATAATAAAAAATATTAATTTTTATTTTGATTGAATGTGGAATTAAGACAAGGTGGAGAGTATTAAAGTTTGAAAATTACTTAAGTTAAAATCATAAATTGAAACATTTTTATTTATCTGTGTTGAATTAAGATTTATACTGCAAATGGAATGTATTCACTTCTTTTTTTATATGGTATAATAGAAGGAGATTGATGTATACATGTCATAGAGATTAAATGTGTGCTGAAATAAGGAGAAATGGTATACACCCCAAAACAGGACATGATGTAATATGGAGGCTGTAAAGGTGGAGCTAAGAAACTATTTAAAAGAACAAAAAAGAGATGAACACTCCATAGAGAAATTAATTTGGGGGGGCTAGTACTGGACAAGGGAGTCTCCCCCACATTTTTCGCATTTTTCGGGGGTGTTTTGAGTGCTCTCAGGGTGGCGGCGGAGCATTTGAGGACTTCTTGTCTAGCTTGTTCCAATGGCTCGGAGGAGAGCAGAGAGTGGCAGTTGCAGCCGCTGCATCTCGCGGCTCTTTCTTTCGGCGCGCTCTGTATTGATCGACCACCTGGAAGATCTGAGGAGACCTCATAGTTTGTGGATGGCCTCCAGAAAGCTGGATGAAGTGCCTGGCAGGGAGACCAGATCGAGCACTGGACTGTGGAGCCGAGGCTTGATGGCTGGGAAGATCAAGTGCAAAATGGTGAAAGGTGCGGAGAATGGCATATGACTGACAAATGTAACCAGCAAACAATGGCACAAAGTGGCATGGATTGAGCTGCTAGTGGGAGTGGTGGAGCGTTGCGGGGCTTCGTGGTGACGTTTTGGGCCGCTCACTGACTGTTTTGGTGCTGGGCGAAGACTTGTCCCCCCCGACGTTTCTTATGGTATTATCGGTCGGAGGGGGGTTGTTGTTTTACTGTGTCTTATGGTCGGCTCTCATTGCATGGAGTGGGTGCAAATGTGCAAAACCTGGCGATGTGGGCCTTAGGCGTTTTGGCCTGGGGCAATGGAAGATCTTCTCCCCCTCCGGTCATGGGCTACTGTGGAGCCAGCCCGGATGCACAGGATGTTTTGCCTCGTCAGGGGGATGACGATGAAGAGACTACCCCCCCCTGATTTTTCAGGGGGTCTGGATCCTCGCCAGAGATACAACTGGACTATTCTCTTCTATCTTGCCTATTTTGTGCTCGTACGTCTGACCTACCTATTGGATCATCTGAGGACTCATGTTTTCCACCAACCCCTTGAAAAATGGGCCCCAGAACCTGTGGGTCCCTGTCTCACGATGACTTTTAGATACTCTCTCACCTACCTCAGGGCACTGTGGGAGTTCTCCCTCTTGCAGGTTTGGCCCACCCCACTGTCTAGGGCCTACCTCGAGGACGTGTCCTGAAATCTCGAGAGGTGGCATGCGGCCAAGGCCAACACAAAAAAATTTAAATTAAGGAGGTTTTTAAAGGATCTTTTAATTAAAGTTTTAGGGGGGTTGGGTGGGCGGGTTGCTGAGGGAGTAGAAGGGTGTGAGAGGCCACTATATAGTCCACGGTACGGCGTAGAGGCACTCAGTGTCGAAGGTGGGGGGAAGTCCAAGGGGTGTAGTTCATAACATTTCTGTTGTGTGTGGGAGGGGCAGATATGACGGGAGCAGGGGGCCAAATCTGGTAAAGGGTGCGTGTCCCCAACATACGATAGAGGTGGCACGTGCCAACCCCCAATGCTCTGTCTGTGATCTGGGTGGCACAGGCTTTCAGGCCCAGGACCTATGGCTGATGTTGTGTAACGCCAGATCTGTTGTTAATAAAGCCCCCCTCATTTGTGAGATGGTTCAGGAGGGGAAAGCAGACCTGGCGGGAATTACGTAAACCTGGTTGGGCCAGGAGGGGGGTGTTCCCCGGGTCAAGATGTGCCCACCAGGTTTTCGTGCATTTCAGCAGCTGCAGGCCCAGGGGAGGGGCGATTTTAATCAAGGAGGAGCTCTTACCGAGGGAAGCCACTGTTCCTCAGGTGACCAGCTATGAGTCCCTCCTAGTGAAGTGGGGCTCTGGGAGCAGAAGGGAGTGTTGATCACATACCTGGCTCCCTGCCATGCAACAGCAGCCCTGCTCGAGCTACTTGATGTCATCATTGAGGTGACAGTGGAGACCCCCAGACTTTTAGTTATGGGAGACTTCAACCTGCCATCTGCGGGTGAGACATCTGAAGTGGCTCGGGAATTCATGGCCACAATGACAGCCATGGACTTGACTCAATTAATTCAGGGTTCCACGCACTCAAGGGGACACATGCTGGATCTAGTTTTTGCCTCGGGACAGTGGCTAGATGGTCGGAAGTTAGGGGAGATAGTTGTGGAGCCCCTGTCATGATCTGGCCATTCTCTCCTTCAGCTGAGCTTCCCCATCACCACACCCTGCCGCAGGGAGGCGGAACAGACCAAATGGTTCTGCCCCAGGTGCCTGATGGACCCTGAGTGGTTCCAGACGGAACTTGGGCCATTTCCTGATGTCTGGACCTGCGGCTTGGCCGAGGAGCTCGCGGCCGCCTGAAATAGGGTGGTGGGTGGTGCCCTTGATCGGGTTGTGCTTTTGTAGCCTCTGACTTGGTGCCGACTCACCCCAGTCCCCTGGTTCTCCAAGGAGCTGAGGGAGATGAAATGCCGGAAAAGACGCCTAGAGAGCAGTTGGAGGTCCAACTGCTATGAATTTGATCAATCTTATCTTGGGACCTATACTAAGGCCTATTTGGATGTGATCAGGATGGCTAAGAATAATTACTTTTCCACTCTGATCACATCCACAAATAACCGCCCCACCACCCTGTTTGGGATGGCCCACTCTCTCCTTCATCTGGAGGGGTGGGGCGACCCCTGACAGGGTTCGGCGGAGGAGTTTAGAGTTTATTTCCAGGAGAAGATCGCGGAGATTCGAGATGGTTTGGACTCCGACTGGATGAGTCCAGACGGGGTGACGGATGCCGGTCTTGAGAATACCACCTGGGATGAGTTTGATGCTGTGGCTCCCGAGGACATGGACAGGATCCTGGGGTGACCTAAGGCAACCACATGTTTACTGGACCCGTGCCCCTCCTGTTTGATGCTGGCCTCCCTGATTCACACCCCTTCTCCATGTGTAGAATGATTAATTTTGTATATTTTAAATTTTAGATCTGGCTATAAATTGGATTTATATTCCGGTTTTTTAAAAAAATTCAGCCATTAACTATTATTTATATTTTTAAATCACTTTTTAAATTTTGTCTTGAAGGTTCATTGTGGTTGTGGTTGTTGTTTTTAGATGGCTGTACACCACACTGGGTCCCCTTGGGGAGAAGGGTGGTATAAAAGTGCAAATAAATAAATAAAAATAAAAATAAATATTCTAATTTTCTGAGATTGTGAATTTGGGGGTTTCATGAGCTGTAAGCAATAATCATCAAAATTATGACAAATCAAGG